>CM063591.1:11708456-11783571 GCA_032356905.1 Salix exigua | reverse complement strand
GAAGGGCATTATAAATATGAGTGCAGGTTCCTTTAAAAAATAAATAGAAGCAAAATGATCCTAAGAATATCCAGAATTCAATCAATACAAAAATGGCTTAACATGAAATCGAGTTGGTTGCAATAGTTTCAAAGCTTTAGAATGGAATGATGATTGAACTTCATATGACTGCAAGTACCGTGTCTAATGATTGGTTGTGTGATACTGGTGTAACCATCCATGTATGCAATAATAGAAACTATTTCAAATATTATGAGGTTGAGAAGATGAACAATAAATTATAATAGGAAAGTAAATGTTGAACTAAATTTCACTTTTGGAAAATATTATTATTGGTAAATTTTCTTTGTACAAAAGGGTTTTAAGTTGTGTTAGAGTCTGATAAGGAGGAAATTTTACTCACTACTTGTCGTATACATAATACAATTCCTTCTAGAAAACTTAATTTTCTCCAACATAATTGTGTAAGAAAGAAAACTAGACTTAAATTATCTAAAATTTTGGGGTTGCCTTGCCTTTTGTAGATTTTAGATCCTAATTGGATGAAATTGGGACCTACAGCTTTAAAGGGAAATTTTGTTGGTTATGTTGAAAATTCAAAAGAATATAAAATATTGAATTCAAGATCTAATGTAATTGTGAAATCTAAAGATGCTGAGTTTATTGAAAATAAGTTTCAAACCAATTCCTATTCAATTAGAGAATGAATCAATAATTCTAAAATTGAAATATAGTTAAAAAGTAATGCATGTTTTGATCCAAGTTCTAGAAAAAAAGTGAATTTAAATTGATCATCAATATTTAAATTAGGACAAGTAGTGTGCTAGAAAAGAAATAATTTAAATTTTGATTATATATCTTTATAAATTTTTTTTTAGTTGAATGCAATAAGATTGACATGCTTAATAATATACTAATATTATTAATAATTGAAGATGAGACTAAAATATACAAAAGGCAATGATGTTTCAAGATGTTGATTTTTGAAAAGAGGCAATTAATGATGAAATGAACTTATTATTATATAACAATACTTGGAATATTGTTGATTTGCCTCTAGGTTTCACGACAATAGAATGTAAAAAGGTTTTCATAAATAATAATAATAATGATTGATTAATTCAAACATTTAAAGCAAGGATATATGTAAAGGCTTTAAACAAAAAGTAGGAATAAACTATTTTGATACGTATGCTTTGGTGACTTGTATAGCATCTATAAAAGTGTTTTGACTTTATCATCAATATATATTTTATATGTACATCAAATGGACATTAAGACAACTTTCCTTAATGATGAATTAATGACGTCTATATGAAACAACTGGAGAGGCTTTGTTGTACTATGAAATGAGTATAAAATTCATAAATTGATCAAAGCTTTATGTTTATCAAAACAAGCACTTAAGGAAATAATTACAAAAGTTTTTGATTACTTGAAATGGATTATCATACATGAAATAAAAAAACTATATATAAAAACTTATTTGAGTCCCTAGAATCTTGTTAGACAAATATAGAGTTGTTTAAAGATTTGTTACTTGAAGATATTATCTCCTTCGATTTTGAATAATTCATTAAAGGTTGGATTGTTGTAAACCACAATCTTGGAATGGTATTCCACAAGAACCATAAATAAGAAAGATCCAAAATTTTTATTAAGAGAGAAATATTGATATGCTTAGAGTGTTAACTCTTTATTTGTGACTTTTGTAGTTTTTCTATCTAGCACACAATCCCCTTTGCAAAATAAGAAGCATAACTTACTATTTATAGAGAAATTTGAAAAATCTATCAATTGGTTCCTCAATAATATTCATAAATTAACTCAATAAAGTCCTTGATTTTTCTAGGTCTAAAAATATAATCCTTGTATTGATTATATTCTAGTCCCTAATTTTTAAAATATATTTTAATAAAGTCATATTTTATTAAAGTCATATTTACTTATGATGTGTGTAACCCATTAGGTTCCTAATATGTTGGCATAAATATAAATTATAATCATATTAGATAGAATTAAATATTTATTTATTATCTATTCAGCAATTGATTAATTTATATTTGAATATTACATGCATCATCTAACAATGTGTGATGATCCCTCAAATATTAGAAAAGTCATTAGTGGTTTGACTTAACTTTTAGTGAATGATTTCTCAATGTAATTAATATCTTCTTATCAATAATGTTTTTATTTAACATTAAAGCATAGAGTATGTATTCCCTATCAAATCATGTTTGGTCTTTACATAATAGTCAATGATCATTTAAATAAGGTTTAAAACTCTTTTCAAATCTCATTCCATTTTGGCCAAGGATTTCCCTGTCAAAACTATTTGAGAAAAGATATGAAATATTTTCTCTAATTCATCTTGGGTGATGAATCTTATCTTTAATACAAGTACTTTCATATTGTTCATGTTATACACAATATTTGTCATTTCAATACCTCAATTAAAATATTATGTAATAGGATCAAAGCATAATATTCTCATAAATTATTTCAAGCTCATCTAATTTGTTCTTGAAAATCCATTTGATTTCTATTATGTTGTGACTCTTAAGATGTGGAACTAGCCCTATAAATTATTTTTAATGAACAACTTTAGTTCATGCATGAAATAAATCCAACTTTCATCTTATAGAGCTTCAACAACTTTTTTAGGTTGAACCTGTGACAAATAACATACATATGAGACTTGATTAATAAATATTTTTCTCATCCTCACACATTCATCTAATTTACCAATGATGTTATCTTTAGGATGATTGTAGTTTATCCCTTAGGAAGGTTTTATTTCTTGGGACTAAATAGAACTTCCTTCCTCACATTATTCCTCCTATTTAGATAAGGTTTCTTTTCACATCATAAACATTATTCCTCACATATTCCTTCAACCTATCATAAATAACCAAATTGATTGTTTCCATGATAGTTTAAATTTGTAGATTATAAATTCTATAGGTTTTATTATGTGATGAATACCCGAGAAAAACCCTTCCATAGTTTTTTCTATCAAACTTATATAAGCTTTCTTGATCTCTTAAAATGTAGCAACAACTTCCAAACACTCTAAAGTATTCCATAACTCAAAAAGGTGAGTTTTATACTTGTTCTAAATACAACATGATTTAAATATGGACAATTATGTTGCTAACTTTTCCATAAAAATGTATTGCATTGTTTTTGTCATTCAACATTTCAAAACCATTTCTTATCTTGCTATATTTGTCCTCTAAACTATAGTTTGTTGAGTGATGAGAGCAAACAATTCATGATGTACACTCTTTTTTCTCTCCATAAAATGATGAAAAGTTAATATTTTGAAATTTTGTCCCTTGATAACTATAGATTCCAAAAATAAAAAATATTTTTATCTTTGCAATTAACTAAATAATTTCCCTACAAGATCAAAAGAATCAGATTTATCTCGTAATGATATAAACCAAATATATCTTAAATAATCATCTACAATGATCATGACACAATTAATCTTGATTTGAGTTAGACCTCTAACATATGTGTGTAATCATTCACGTGGATTTGATATCAAAATATTAGCGGTTGCTTTTTTTATTGAACTTCTGTTTGTTTGCTTTTTGACATACTTTACACACTATTGTCTTGTCTATTTACAAATTCGGTAGTCCTCATATAACCTTTTTTAGAAATTTTTGACAAATCTTTAAAATTAATATGTTTAAGTCATTAATACTGAAAGATCAAGATCATTCAGTGTTTCCTTGTGACATCCCATCTGATTGACTATCACCATAAATCTTGTGCGATAATCAAAAACATATCCTAAGCATATCATTTGTAATGATTAAAATTCACCTCGTAAAGATTGATGACAAAGTTTCTTGATTCTATCATCGCCTTTGTATTTTTGTTAGAGAGCCTCTCATATATCTTTTGAATTTTCTACGGAAGTGATGAACTCAAAGTTGGTTTTATCAAGACCTTGATAAAATGATGGTCCTGAATTTGTAGTCTTTCTTTCTATTGCTTCTGAGGAGTTGCTTCACACCGCCCATGGTCAATAATACATAACTTTTAGGCGGCACATGTAGCTTACCCCTTGCTCCGATCAGGATGATTTTTGCATTGACGAGCTCATATTGAAGAGCTCTTTACTGTGGAATGATCAAAATTTGTTTTTAACAAACTTTAAAATTTAGGTCCCTTTGAAACACCCACATTATTTTATTTCAACAAAAATAAGTTTAAACATTTGTAAACTCTCATTCTTTTACTGTCTAATGTTTCTCTCGACTATATCCCATATAATTCACATATACTAAGCTTCCTATTTATACCCAAAATGCAAGTTTGAAAAAAAGACTTTTAACTGTGAACATAAGCGGCGGTGTGTGAAATCGTTCGACGAGCTGTGGTTGATGGTTGAGGTTGGTGGTGGCTGGTGGTTGCCATTTTTGATCTCTATAAAGTGAGTTTACACCAATAAATTGAACCCTTGCACATGTGCTACCAAGGCATTATGTTCCTTCACCACAGGATAAAACCTTAGGTCACTTCAATTCAAACCGATTCCTTGATATGCAATTCGATCTTACCAATCTTCAAGCCGATAATGTACTGCAATTGATATGATTTCACCTATAAGGTTGTATATGGTTATTGAGTTAAGCACGAATGCTTTGTCCTTTAAATGCCTTCCAATACTTCATGCCTTTATTGCTTAGATACCATATGCTCTTTTTGTCTTGCATTCTCTAATAATGATCTCTCTTTTGATAATTAAAGCATTTATCTTTTGATTTGTCAAGCCTGTTGTCAAATTTGGATTTTATATTGTTATTGTCAGCTGAACTAGTTAATTGGTTCCCTTCATTTGGTCGACCGATTTACTTGTTGACGCTTACCTTGACCAATTTTTCCAAATCTTCCTCTTCCTCCTCTTTGTTCATGTCCTTACCCTTTTAGGAATATCCAAAATTATCTTTTCTTTGAAAAAGTGTAATTCTTGGGATATGTCAAAGAAGATGAATAACCATAATGAAGGTTTTGCATTCTTATTATCTTTAGGTGAAATCAAATTTCATTGGATGTGTTGCGCCCTAAAAATATGGTTAGAGAGCGGCATCGTGGCAACTTGTCCCTATGAGCGGGTGAGATTAAATGTCGGGGAATTATTTATTTTTTGTAACAAAGAGGAGTCGCCACCTAGTATTATGGTTACTAGGAAACCTATGAATGGTCTTTCAGAGATTCTAGGGTAAGGGACTGGTTGCGTAAAGGGAAGGTTTTAGCACCCCTAGTACGCCCTACCTAAGGTAAGTTGCTTGGTGTTTTTTGTTTGTCTTATGAATTGCTAAGATATTAAAAAATATTTACATGTTGACGCTCGAATATTTTGGATAGAATTTATCCAAACTCAAAAAATATAAGATGAATCACCGAAAAGTTTTTTTATATTTTTTTGAATATTGGCCAATACCCTTTGGATTTTACAAACATGTTGTAAAATCTCAAAATGCAAGAAATGATTTTTCCTTTTGCAAAATCCATGCTAAAACTCATTTTTCTTCAAAAACACAAGATAATATAATTTTTTTTTAAGAAACAATTTTTTAAAATATGCTAGTGTATTGGCCTTACGCAACAAAAATAACACATTTTTTAGATTTTTATTATATTATTATTATATTATTATTATTATATTATACTATTTCGGGTGGGTGGCCTGCCGATCACCATTGATTAATCTGGTCTGCCGACCGCCTTCTTAGGAGTGCGGGTGCGTGGCCTAGGCGTCGTCGGATCTGGCAGTGGCCCGGACGTCTCTTGCAGCCGGGTTTTCGGCCTAAGCGGCCAAAGCCCGTGCCTTTTTAAAATGGTGGGTCGGGTCTCAACTTGACTGACCGAGCCGAGAGAAAAATAAACGCATGCGGAAGAGAAAAATGAGGCGGATGCACAGTGAAATGACGAATTTTCAAGTGTGAAGAAAAGGGAAATGGTTGGTACCTGGGTGTAGAGGATGTTGTGGTGATTATTCTGGTCGTTGTATCGTCGGTGATGGTGGTCTGAGCTCGCTGAAAAACGGACTGGAAGTCGTCGGAGCTCGTTGCGGGGTTGTTGATATCGTCTGCTGTCGTTGTCTTTCTCCTTGCCTAAGATGGTGGAGAAGTTTATGGGGTGACAGACGACTCACGATGATGAGAAAGAAGGATAATGGTGGTCGCTGGTGGTGGTGCTTGGTCGGTCGAGGGTGAGCAAGAAGAACAGGGTCCGGTTTTAGGAGAGAGAGATGTCGGGGTGGCTTTCTTTGCGAGAGAAGAACAGAGGTCGAGAGGGAGAAATGATGGTGGTGCTTGGCGGTGTCGAAGGCAAGCTGAAAGGGTGGTCGGCGGTGGCGTTTTTCTTGCACAGAGTGAGAGAGAGAAAGCGTCGAGAGGTTCTTTGCTCCGACGGGAGAGAGTGTCTGCTACGCCTTCGTCCGAGAGGTGGATGAGTCGACGGGTTTGAGGGTGGTTTAGTGGTGACGATGAAGAGTAGTTGATGGTGAAGTTTCTTCACCTCCAGGGAGAGGAGTGAGGGTGGTGGTCTGCTTTTCTGAGGCCGAGAGGCGAAGGAGACCGGAAATGAAGGCCCCACAATGAAGAAAAATAGCCGTTTTTTAGTAAAATTTTCCTAGTTTCTTTGATTTTTTCCTTTTTTCTCCTCCACTTCACTTGCTCCCTCTTTCTCATTATATAGCGACACGTTAAAAGCCGGGCATGGCTCAATGAATTTTTAAAAATGGGATTTGGGTGGCTCAATGTGCATGGTATGTCCGAAAACATGGGGGGTTTGGGTGGCTCAAAAATTTTATTTTATTTTATTTTGTTTTTATTATTTTTATTTCTTTTATTATTATTTTTTGGTATAAAATACAATTTGGTCCCTCCATTTGTTACTCCTCTAATTGCACCCTTAATTGAACTCAAATTTATGATCTTATGCAATTATGTCCTTGTGGAAAATTCAAGGTTAACTTTAAAATTTGTGCACTTTTTACTTTGGTCCTTATGTGCAATAGTTCCCCACTCAGCCATAAAACTCTTAATTTATTCAATTAGGTCCCCGATTTCACTTAATTGTCTTGAAAAAATTCAAATTGATTACCGAAAATTCAAATATCACCAATTGAGCCCGAATTAATTTTAAGAACTTGATTTCGTACTGACTAAGCCTTTAATAGAAACTAATTTGATAAATTTAAAGTATAATTAAGTCGTCAAACCTAATTAAAACTCTTCAATTGGACCTAAATTAATTCCTGAATATAATTACGCTTCTATATCAAACCAAGATGACTATATCAAATTGGTCCATAAAAATATAATTATATTTTAACGACTTAGTTTATGCTTGTGATTTATCTTATAATAAATTACTTTAGCTTTGGATCCGCGTTTTTATTTATTTATTTTTTGGGCACAAAAAGGTACAATCGACTTTCAAAGACGTCCAATATTTTAACTCGATTTTCTTCCCGACACCACCCCCATTTAATAAAAATAATATATCATATATATATATATATATATATATATATATATATATATTATTTTTATCTTTTAGCTTTGGGGCATGACCCAAAATTAGGTTACAACAGGATGAGAAAGATTTTACTTTTGTTGATTTTTCCCAAAGCTTCAATGTTATCATCATAGTTCATACTCAACATATATTTGTTTTCTCCTTTAATATCTTGATCTGCTTCAATATCTTGATGACTGCAGGTGCTTGATCTTCAGGATTCCACATTATCTTCTATACAGGATCATAATGATGAAGTTCAATATTAACTGGTTAATGTAGGAATCCTTAACTAGAATGTGGTCAATACAATCATCGCCAAGTGCGCATGAGAAGTACTGCAAGAATCCAATCAACAAGCGGATAATGGTGGTTTTTAAAAGTTATATAAGCTTGAAACAAATAAAATTTCATAATATTTTTAAAAATTATTGGTTAAAAAATGTGTGGTAGAGAAGATCTTACACTCATTGCAAAACAGTCTCATTATGTGGTAGTTGCAATATAGGATTTGGAAAATATATAAATTTTTCCAATACAAGGTCTCATAGAAAAAAATACAAGCTTATAAAAAAAGTAAATGTGATTCAATTAATTTTTTTTGGATTCGAGGAAATCACACCTCCAGAAAATGCACTTTGTGGACCCAGATGAGTGAATTGTCCTAGACTCTTACAAGAAATGCAAGCTCTGAGTCGAACTCGAGACCTGTTGTGCAGATAAAAAAAACTACACTAATAACTGAGTGATTTTTAATCTGATGATGGATTATCCATTTGTTTTGATTCAAGAGTGGTGTTATAGTTCTCTCGGGATAGGTCTCAAAATTTTATAATAGGATCTTTAAGACAATTTTCTAATTTTGAATATCGATATTGAGAAAGTGAGCAACTCTGCTGATTTCTATTAATAAATTCTCTTATGGGTGGACATTTCCCATCCCATTTGTCTCTACCAAAAGTAAATGATTTACAAAAGTTTTGAAGAAAATCAATTCCTGCTATGTGTTAAGATAAATTCAAGCCTGAAATGATGTCGATAAAGGTATCTTCTCGGCAAGGAAGTGTAAGACCGCCCATCGGATGATTAAATCCGAATTCTTCTTCGGCTTTTCTTAGCAATCCTTGGAATGATGGCTGATTCAAGAATGAAACTGGAAGTGTGAATCTTTTCTTTTGGCTCTCTCCAACATAGACCGCAAAGTAGCCTTTCGGAACTTCGGATGCATGATAAGCATGGAAACTTGAACGACGGAGAATTCGCTTTGCATTCAGGATGCCCTTCTGTAGGATGGCCATTGTGTGATCTGTATTATTCTGCTAGAAAAAGATGATATTAGAGTGATGTTGAGGAGGATATGCTTTCTAAGAGAGAATGTGAGGATTTGATATGGTTGTGGGGAGTGCCTTCGTATATATACACTGATTTTATTAGCATTGGAAAAGTGTGGATGAGCAGCCTAAGTGGGGTTGCTTAGAGACATAAGCAGCTGAAGGATCACATGGTCTTGTCTCGCAACTCATCGTCATGGAAATTGTAGTGAATTAAATTAGTAGACTTTGCTGGTACAGATTATGGGTAAGAAGGTTTTGGAGACAATCTGAAAAGAGTACCCCACTTCAGATTCATACTTCCTTGCTGCAGACATCTAGTGTGTTACTGTTGGTAATGTTGTGAAGGGGTCACATCAAATTTGTGTAGTTAGAAATTTCCATGGAGATGTGTGGTTAAAATCATAAAAGTTTGCCGTGATAAATCTACAACATATGAACACATTCACCAGCATTTATTGCTTTTGCAACAACTCATACATGGATCACCAGAAAAATAAAGGGAAAATAAAAATAAAAGCTAGACAGGGCCTTGTGAAGAGCATGTGAAGCCTGTGGCAATGCCGCTTCCTTTTAGAACCTAACTCATATTTCAGAAATGTTGCTGGTACTGAAGATGATGAAAATGTTGGTCATTGGTAATATAATTGTTTCTAGCCATCAAATATCACAGAAAGAAAAGTAAAAGAAATGTGGTTGCCACCAACGGAGTAATTACCCCCGCATATTGAGCCTTCTCGTGTATTCTTTGTGGTTCTTGCCATATTTATTTAAACATAAACTTCTTAGCAATGTTAGAGAAAACGTTTATCTATCAATGGCGACATGGAACCTTATCTGATGAACTTTTTCACAAATTATAAATGGAAAAACTGCAAAAGGAGCTTGGAATGTATTAAGAAGAGAATACAAAGGATTGTAAAAGGTGAGAGTTGTGAAACTGCAAGCAGTAAGACCTAAGTTTGAATACATGAGAATGATAAATGGTAAAGGCCTAAATCATTACTTGGCTAAGTTTTTGAGACTGTGAACAATTTAAAGTTACTTGGAGAAGATTTACTCGAAATAAGGATTGTATAGGAATTATTAATGAACCTAAGAAGGAGATATAAATCCATTGTCTCTATTATTATAGACATAAGAGACCTTGATGTGCTCAGGGTTGAAGACGTTATAACCTCTGTCAAAGTTATTGACAAGAGAAAAGATATGCAGGATGAAAGATATAGGATTATAAGAACTGGAAAAACATTTAGTAGTCTTAAAGTTGGCTATAACCATGGATACGCTGCGAACAAGTTTTCATAGGGGAGATTCAATCCAAGATGGCAGGGACAAGATCAAAGACAACCAAACTGGCCTCAAGGTAGAAATGTGAACAATAATCACAATTCTAACAGGAATCATAGAGGTGGAATAAGCAACAACAATGCTTACAATTCACAATACAAAAATGGAGGTGGTAGCCAAGCAAGTTTGAGTATGCTAGAAATTTCATTTTGGCGTTTGTAGATATAAAGGGAAGACAAAGTGTGGAAGATGCAATCATTTTAGACATAGTGCAAAGGATTGTGATAGTCGCAATAACAAACAATTAACAAATTGTGCAAAGAAAGAAGAATCAATCACAGGAACAATGTTTTATGCTTGTCATACAGCTAGTGTGAAAGATTAAGATGTGTGGTTTGTAGATAGTGCCCGTAGTAACCACATGAACTCACAAGAATCAAACTTAATAGATATTGACTGAATCTGTTACTTGCAAGGTGAAGATGGGCTCAGGAGATCTTGTGCAGGCAATAGGAAAGGGCACACTTGTGGTTGATATACTCCAAGGAAGACAACATATAAAGAAAGTATTGTTAGTGCCAGGTGTCGCGACGGCGATTTGGGACGCAGCCGTGCCCGCCTTCACCCCTGGATTCGGGGGGACAACGGCGCTCGGTGAAAATGTAGGGTTTATTAGTCATAAAATTTTCAACTATAAATATTGGGAGTCACCACCTAGTATTAAGGTTACTAGGAACCTATTGGTTTGCGAGAGTCTAGGGTAAGGAGACTTATTGTGCAAGGGGAAGACGCATCACCCCTAGTGCACCCTGTCTAAGGTAAGTTGCATTGTTGTTTGATTGTTTTTCCTAAGTTAAAATTTTTTCACTGCATTTTAAAAAAAAACATTTTTTTTGTTTGTGGGTGTACTTTACAATGTAATTTTACACCGCAGTTACAAGTTTTGTTTTATCCACGGATGTACTTTACAATGCAATTTTACACCGTAGTTAAAATTATTTTAATCTACGGAAGTATTATACAATGTAATTTTACACCGTAAAAATATTTTATTTGCGGGTGTATTTTACTATGTAAATTTACACCACGAAAGCTAAAACCGAAAGGTTGTTGAATTATTTTTGACATTTTGGCCGAATACCAATGGATAATCGCAAACCGGTTATGATATCCGAAATTTCGTTTTAAAAATATGGAAACATATGCACATATTTTTTACGAAAAATACAATGAGAAAAGTTTTGGGATTCGGCCGTATGCACGAAAAAATTTGTATTTTGATTTTTTTAATAATAATAATAATAATAATATATCTTTCAAAAGTATTAAAAAAAAATATTTTATATTTTTTATATTTTATATTTTATATTTTATATATTTTTTTATATTTTATTTTTTTATTTTCATTATTTTTTATTTATTATTGGGCTGGGCTGCAACCACTATGGGCTGTCAGCCCACCCAGAACGTCTTGATTATACTGGTAGTGTAGAGGGATCGAGGTGGTATTTCTGTCATCGTAGTTTTGGAAGCGGAGGTGTGTGGCGGTCGGAATTGGCGTCGGAGCCGTGGCCCGTGCTCTGTCTGCGACGGTGGTTGTCGCTCTGTCCTCTCCTGAGATGGTGGCTGCGTTCTTTGGGGAGGTGGTGGAGAGTATGGTGATGATGAGGTGGTTGGGTGGTCTTCGGTGGTGGTGACTGACCGGCCGAAGAGTGGAAGTGAAGAGAGAGGGCCTCGGTGCATTAGAGAGAGAGAGGCGAGGCAGAGTCTGTTGGACCGAGAAGATGCGAGAATGAGAAAAGAGATGGAAGTTTTCGAGTGAGGGGAGAGTGAAGGCAGAGAGGAGGGATGCCTGGTAGTCGACAGCGAAGATGGAGAACGAGGGAGACGCCGGTGTGAAAATGGCCGAGAGAGAGGAATGATGGAGTTTTTTCTTTTTCTTTTTTTTCTTGCAGGTTTTTCCTCCCTTTTTCAGCTCCTCTGTAACTGAAACTCTTTCTCAATTTTTTTTTGATTTTTTGCAGGTTTTTTCCTTTTTTCCCCTCTTTTCTGCCCCTTTTATTTCATTTTTGTTATTTTTAGTATATTTTGGGGAGTCACCCAAAAATTGGGTGATGACACCAGGGTTAGATGAAAACTTGCTAAGTGTTGGTCAAATGATGGAAAATGGTTATTACAATCTTTTTGGAGGTAATAAAGCTATAATATGTAATGATGAAACACATACAAATGTTATTACAAGAGTAATCATGAGAAGAAATAGGTGTTTTCCTCTTGCACTTGAATCTATAGCACCTGTAGCCATGAAAGCAACAGTAGTGAAGGCTCATAGATATGACATAAAAGGTTTGGCCACTTAAATTTTGCATGCATGAAGAAGACACAACAAATGGAAAATGGTGTATGACTTACCTATGATAGTTGAAATGAAGGATGTTTATGAGGGAAATATGAAAAAGAAGAAGAATGGAGAGCTAGATTTCCATTAGAATTGGTACATACAAATCTGTGTGGACCAATGGAGAATGAGTTAGTTGGAGGAAATAGGTACTTCATCACATTCATTGATGATTTTTCAAGAATGTATTGGGTATATTTTCTTCGAAATAAATTTGACACATTGAATGCGTTCACGAAGTTTAAACTATTTGTTGAAATGCAAAGTGGATACAAACTAAAAAAACTAAGAAGTGATAGAGGTGGATAATATAACTCACATGAATTTCAAAATTATTGTTCAAGTTAGGGAATGGAGGGGTAGCTAACAATGGCATATTCCCCTCAACAAAATGGAGTAGCTTAGAGAAGAAACATAACAATAGGTAAGATGGCAAGATCTATGATAATCTAGAAGGGAATACTTGTTGAGTTTTGGGCAGAGGTAGTGAATATTGTTGTATATCTCAAAATAGGTGTTATACATTAGTTGTAGTAGATAAAACACCATTTGAAGCTTTTACAAGAAGGAAGCCTGAAATTAAGCACTTGAGAGAGTTTGGCTGCATATGCTATACATATATTCCATAATCTTTGTCATCACCCAATTTTTGGGTGACTCTCCAAAATATAGCAAAAATAACAAAAATAAAATAAAAGAGGTCAGGGTTGTTAGAAAAATCAATGTGCAAATTTTGGTTGTTTTCGAGAGTCTAATTGTATCTCTTTTGTCCCCAAAAAATAGAGGAAAATATAGATTTAAGGAAAAACAATATATCATTGGATAAATCTGTGTAAAAATTAAGTCAAGCAATATAATTATATTTTTACGGGTTGATTTGATTTTTATCGTCAACCAATTTAAAAATGTAATTATATTTGAGAATTAATTTAGGGTCCAATTGAAGGATTTAATTAAGTGCAAGGACTTAATTATACTTTAAATTGATCTTGTCAAATTAATTAAGGGCTTAATTGACAAAGAATAAAATGCTTGAGTTTAATTTGGGTTCAATTGAGAAATTTGAAGTTTTCGAGGACAAAATTACATTTTTCCAATCCAATTGCACGAAATTAGGGATTAAATTGCAAATATTCAGAATCCTGGATTAAAGTGCAAAATGGGGGCAAATTTCCCTCTATAAATAGAGGGAAAAATGCCCTAAAGAGGGGGCTGGAAATCAAGCAAGGACCCCGAAAGTGCCTCAAAATTAGAAGAAAAAAGCATTGAAAAAAAACCAAACCCTAGAATCTCATCTTCTCCTCTTCCATGGGGCTGCAGCCCCCCTGCTCATTTTCTTTTTTCCCCATCCTCAAGCCTCTCCGGCCAGCCTCCTCCCGAGCAAGCTCCCTCTCTACCTCTCTCTCCGGCCAGCCATAAGCCCCTTCCCGTTTTGATTTTTTTTTCTTTCTCCCATGGCTGACCAGCCCACACAGACCCACGATCTCATTCCCACGACCACGCGGCCAGCTTTCCTCTCCATCTTCGTCGGCCGTCCCCCACGACCCCAGCCTTCATCTCTTCTCCTCAGCAGCTCAGCTGCCAGTCCAGCCACCACTTCGGGAAGAAGAACCCGAGAAAGACAGATCTGGGATTTGCAGAAGAAAACGGACTGTATTTGATTTTTGTGTGTTTTGTGTCTGGATTTCATTTTGTTTGCAGGGCATTGGGAACACCCTCGCCGTTTACAGCCGAAGCAGAAGAAGGAGAAGGTCCGGGATCTGAAGGAGCTACGAACAGATCTACAAAAAAATTTGAATCTTGATCCTTGTGTTGCTGTTTGTATGCTTTGTTTGTGTTTTTGCAGGTCGCCGGGAGGTCATCTCTGGTGAGAGAGAAAGGAAGCGAAGGGGCTGGTCCACAACCCCCCTGTTTTCATCTTCTCCGGAGGCGGCGCGTGAGGCCACTGCGCGCCGATGCTTCGATGGACCTCCAGTTGCCAACCACTGTTTCCGAGATTTTCACTTTGTATTTTTTTTTTTATGTTTATGCGATTTATTTAAACTTATTGTATTTTAATTGTTATTTGTGAAATGTAATGAAAAGAAAATGAAAAAGAAAACGTGTGTGGAAGTTGTATTTTATTTGTAAAAATATAATGAAAAAGAAAAAAGAGAATGTGTGTGTTGTGTTGGTTTGTGTTCATTGAATTTTATGTTTGTTTTGATAAAAACAATATAAAATAAAATAAAAAATGTATTTTCTTTGCATGTCCAATGTTTCAAAAATATAAAAAATCTTTTTTTGGAATTTATTATTATGTCAGTATTCGGATAAATAAATCTTAAGGAAAAAAAAAATCCAAAATATTCGGGGAACAATATGCTATTATTAACTGTTCGGTGTTTGGATAAACAAATCGGTATCCAAAATATTCGACGGGAATAATATACTATTTTTCGGTGTTTGGATAAATAAAATCTAAGGTGGATAAATATTCGACGGGAATAGTATCCAAAATATTTGACGAAAATAATAATCAATAAAACTCACATGATTTTTCTAAGCTGTGAACAATTTGTTTTTTATCATAACATTTTTTTTGAATAAATACTGACATATTTGAAATTTCAAAATCACATCAAGATATACAATGCAGCTTACTTCAGGTAAGGCATAGAAGGGGTGCTAATACCTTCCCTTTACGCAATCAGTCCCTTGCCTTCGAATCTCTGAATAGACCAGTGCAAATCGGGTGATCCTAGCGACCCTTAACAGCAAGGTGACGACTCCTCAAAATCCACACGCGAGCCAGGATCCCTCCGGGACGCATGCAGCGACGTGCGACAGAATGGCGACTCCGCTGGGGACGGTATTTTTCTGAAAAAAATATTGGACTAAGCTTTGGATATTTTGATGTGATTTATTTGATTCAATTTGTTTGAATTTTGTGTGTTTATTTTTAGCAAGACTTTTGCATTTCTAATTCGTGCATATGTATATATGTTCATGCATTTTTAGCAAGTCTTTTGCATTTCTATCTCATGCATATGTATAAATGTTCATACATTTTTAGCAAGTCGTTAACATTAAATTTAAATTAATGTCATCATGCATTTGAATTTCCAGTGTAAATCCAATTTTAAGTTAGGTGGGGATTAGCGGTCTGCCCCATGACTTTCAGTCGGGGTTTAGATTCGTGAAACATCCAACTATGAACTGAGTGTTTACTTGATAATGGCGGTCACACTGTGCCCCAACCATTTCTGGTAAACCCCCATACCATCTTCACGTGAGGTGGTCACTGGGCAGTTCATAGATCCTTTGAGACCAGATAGAGCTTACCCCTCATGTAATGACTTAGAACTTGTTTTTGGGTATACCGTTCCTGATAATTCACTTGTTATGTATGTACATACATTTGCATTCACATGCATTTATCATTGCATAGCATATCATTGGTAAGCAGAAATATAGGTCCCTAAAGAGCAGTTGTCCATTAACACTCAACCCTATCAAAGAACTATGGACAAAGAAGAATGTTCACCGCCATTTCCTTCCGAGAAATCTAGTTTGTCTGAAAGCTAAGGTGACTTAACGACGTACTCAAGCAAGCACTGAGATGATATCTGCAAGAGTCTTTGCCAAAGAAATGCACCAGATGCAAAAAAAAAACGTGCTTCTATTATTGCTTTGTTTGGTCATGCCCACATGTCATGTCTCGGTTTCAACCTGTTTTGACCTGTTGGCAATTTGCAGGCAAACACCACAAATACCTTTTTGTTGTTAAGCAAACATTTTCTTTCAATGATTATGTATTTGCTTTTCTGTCTAAATAACACAAGCACTCCATATACCCTTTCATCCAAAGTACACATGATCCCATGATTTCATAAAGATTTTTGGCAAATCAAAGTCTAGTACGAAAATGAATGTCAATTTGATGTTTGTTTAACAAATGTGTTCTGGGCATTCAAAGGATTTCATTGAAAGGTGATCTCATACCACCAAAACCCACATAATAAAGCTAACCTCTTAGCCAAACAAATAATCCAAAAAATCCAGAAAAATAAAAAAAACTTGTTTCGCATGGAAAAACAAGGCTTATTGGTTCGAGATGACATGTTTTGAAATGATGAAAGGCCATCTTTGATATGCCGTCACAAAGTCTCAAATATCCTTTGCAGTCCCTATTTGAGCCTTATAATTTTACCTTCTTGATAATTAACCTCGACAAGGATCACACCCTACACTGGGGCAAGTGCAAAAAAATAAAAAAATAAAAAAAAATTAAAAAAATAGTCCTCAATAACAAGTGACACCAGAAGAAAGTTGGGGGCATAAACATAAAATGGGTTTTAGTACACTATAGCGGATGAAGTCAACATTTTGGTAGTACTAAGAACTCAACATACAAAGCCCAAACAAGATGTTGGGGGCATGTCGTGAAAAAGCCTAAACAAATATACTTGGGGGCTGTCAAGTCAGTGAGAATGTTAGTGCCAAAAGCCAATGAAAAACCCAAACAAATATACTTGGGGGCATGTCAAGTCGGCACAACATTAATGTCAAATAGCAGTGAAAAAACCAAGCAAATACTTGGGGCATGACAACGTAGAAAGCCCAAACAAAATATTTGGGGGGCATGTCAAGTCAGCACGACGTCGGTGCCAAATTCCAATGAAAAACCCAAACAAAATATTTGGGGGGCATGTCAAGTCAGCACGACGTCGGTGCCAAATTCCAATGAAAAACCCAAACAAAATATTTGGGGGGCATGTCAAGTCAGCACGACGTCGGTGCCAAATTCCAATGAAAAACCCCAACAAAATACTTGGGGGCATATCGAGTCGAGCACAGCGTTAGTGCCAAATACCGATGAAAAAGCCCAAACAAATATCGGGGCACATTAAAGTCAAAGCCCAAACCAATACTGGGAGCATGCTAGGTCAATATGAAAATCAATCACGAGGGTTGCGTGAAGTTCTAAGAGTAAGCACTAAGTGATCCTTAGTAAAAAAACCCTTAAACACTTTTTGAGCCTATAAATATCATTTTTCAGTAGCTGATAACCTAAGCCTACGTTACAAGCCTAATAAAGCCCTTTACGATCAAATACGAGTTATCCGGATCGATAAGCGGTGCTTTTCATTTGAAACAATCCTTACAAATGTTTCACAAACTCATCGAAACCTTCATGACATACAAGACTTACAAATATCATTTTGCATTCTTGTCAAAGTCAACATAATACTTGACAATGAGATCACTTGAATTCTTTCAAGAACAAGCTTGTTAAACAAACATTAAAATGGTTTTTGTGCTTGGAATGACTTTGAAATTCCAAAAGTTTTGCATGAAAATATTTTTTGCAAATAGCCATCTCTTCCCTGCAAACACTCATAGCCTAAAACACTGGTGTGACATGGTCCAATTAAGGCAATCAAAATGGTCTTTATGCTTGGAATGACTTCGAAATTCCAAAAATCCCACAAGAAAATACCATCTTTGCAAATGACCAACCCCTTCCTGCAAACACCTGAAGCCCAAAACACTTTTGGGGCATGACCAAACAGGGGGCAATTTAAAATGCAATGGAAGTTGGCTCCATCGCTTCTTTTCAAAGAATCTGGATCAAACTCAGGGGGGCATATCATCTCCAGCGGTCAAAATCAACAAGCGGCGGCTTGAGTATGCAGAAGCGAGAAGCAGTCAAATCATGAAGTTGACTCCATAATTCCTTTTTAAAGAATCTGGATCAAACTCGGGGGCATGTTGATAAGGAAAATCTATCATCTCCAGTGGTCAAAATCACAAGTTGCGGCTTGAGTATGCAGAAGCAAGAACCCATCAAATCCAGGGGTCCAAATCCCGGAAAAGAAAGTATGGAGGAAGAAAGGGGACCTATATCTCTCAGGTAAGTATACATGCATCATCATGCATTGCATCCCCATTGAAAATCTAAAAAATATTCTGGAGGGGTCGTAATTTACGAACTTTCCTTCATTTTGTATGCACGCTTTTAAGCTCTTACCTATTTGAGAATGCTTTTCAGCTTTATCTTTTTGCTAATTTGGGTGACATCATGCATTGCATCCCCATTGAAAATCTAAAAACATTTTGGAGGGATCGTAATTTACGAACCTTCATTCATCATTTTTTGTGCACGCTTTCAAGCTCTGATCTCTTGCATTTCCTTGAGTATGCTTTTCAGCTTTATATGTTTCTTGATTTTGGGTGTCATCATGCATTGCACCACTGTTGAAAATCTAAAAACATTTTGGAGGGATCGCAATTTACGAACCTTCATTCATCATTTTGTGTGCACGCTTTCAAGCTCTCACCTCTCTCATTTCTTGAGTATGCTTCCCAACTTTATTTGTTTCTTGATTTTGGGTGTCATTATTCATTGCATCTCCCTAGGAATCCAAGAAATGTTTTGGAGGCATTGTAATTCACAAACCTCTACGCATCATTTTTCTATGCGCCTTTGAGCCTTCATCATTTTCACTTCCCTAAGTGCACTTACGAGCCTTTCATTTAGAAGATAGAGTGTTTTTCAACCCTATCTCTTTCCTTATTTGAATGCGCTTTTTAGCCATCAACCAACTCAGATAGTGCACTTTTAAGTCCTATCCCTTTCAAGAACTTGATGAGTTTTCCAATCCTCGGTTCATCTCATTTAGAAGATAGAGCGTTTTTCAACCCTATCTCTTTCCTTATTTGAATGCGCTTTTTAGTCATCAACCAACTCAGATAGTGCATTTTTAAGTCCTATCCCTTTCAAGAACTTGATGAGTTTTTCCAATCCTCGGTTCATCAATCAAAATAGTGCGCTTTCATGCTCTATTTCCCCCATCTTCGAGTGCGTTTTCATACCCTCGACCATCCATCAAAATAGTGCGCTTTCAAGCCCTATTTCCCCCCATCTTCGAGTGCGTTTTCATACCCTCGACCATCAATCAAAATAGTGCGCTTTCATGCCCTATTTCCCCCCATCTTCGAGGCGTTTTCATACCTCGACCATCAATCAAAATAGTGTGCTTTCATGCCCTATTTCCCCATCTTCGAGTGCGTTTTTAGACCCTCGACCATCAATCAAAATAGTGCGCTTTCAAGCCCTATTTCCCCCCATCTTCGAGGCGTTTTCATACCCTCGACCATCAATCAAAATAGTGCGCTTTCATGCCCTATTTCCCCAATCTTCGAGGGCGTTTTTATACCCTCGACCATCAATCAAAATAGTGCGCTTTCATGCCCTATTTCCCCCCATCTTCGAGGCGTTTTTATACCCTCCACCATTTTTCACCTGGGTAGGTCACCCATAACAATGAGACCACATTCATCATTTTCACCTGGGTAGGTCACCCATAACAATGAGACCACATTCATCATTTTCACCTGGGTAGGTCACCCATAACAATGAGACCACATTCACCATTTCTCACTTGGTAGGTCACCCATAACAATGAGACCACATTCACCATTTTCACCTGGGTAGGTCACCCATAACAATGAGACCATTTTCCTGTATCATTCACAAACATCACAATCTTCCATCCTTTTTGAGTGTCCTTCTTAGGTCCCAAATTCTTTGATAGTGCGCTTTCGAGCCCTATTTTACCATTCTTTTCTGAGTGCGTTTTATAGCCCTCATTCTCATTTTTGGATGGATCAACTATTTCTTGATGCAGTACATCCACCTTTCTTTTCTTTACAACGTTTACGATCTAAAGTCTTTTACAAGACTTTAGTCGTAAGCATTGTAAAGAGGGGGACAACTGTCATCACCCAATTTTTGGGTGACTTCCCAAAATCTACCAAAAAATAATAAAAATAAAATAAAAGAGGTCGGCGTTGGTAGAAAAATCAATGTGCAAATTTTGGTTGTTTTCGATAGTCTAATTGTATCTCTTTTGTCCCCAAAAATAGAGGAAAATATAGATTTAAGGCAAAACTAATTTATCATCGGATTAATCCATGTAAAAATTAAGTCGAGAGATATAATTATATTTTTACGGGTTGATTTGATTTTTATCGTCAACCAATTTAAAAATGTAATTATATTTGAGAATTAATTTAGGGTCCAATTGCAGGATTTAATTAAGTGCAAGGACTTAATTATACTTTAAATTGGTATTGTCAAATTAATTAAGGGCTTAATTAATAAAGAATAAAATGCTTGAGTTTAATTTGGGTTCAATTGAGAAATTTGAAGTTTTCGAGGACAAAATTATATTTTTCCAATCCAACTGCATCGAAATGAGGGATTAAATTGCAAATATTCAGAATCCTGGATTAAAGTGCAAAATGTGAGCAAATTTCCCTCTATAAATAGAGGGAAAAATGCCCTAAAGAGGGGGCTGGAAATCAAGCAAGGACCCCGAAAGTGCCTCAAAATTAGAAGAAAAAAGCATTGAAAAAAAACCAAACCCTAGAATCTCATCTTCTTCTCCTCCATGGAGTTGCAGCTTGACCACTTTAGAGGCACTGCAGCTCCCTGCTCATTTTCTTTTTCCCCATGGCCTCAAGCCTCTCCGGCCAGCCTCCTCCCGAGCAAGCTCCCTCTCTACCTCTCTCTCCGGCCAGCCATAAGCCCCTTCCCGTTTTGATTTTTTTTCTTTCTCCCATGGCTGACCAGCCCACACAGACCCACGATCTCATTCCCACGACCACGCGGCCAGCCTTCCTCTTCGTCGGCCGTCCCCCACGACCCCAGCCTTCATCTCTTCTCCTCAGCAGCTCAGCTGCCAGTCCAGCCACCACTTCGGGAAGAAGAACCCGAGAAAGACAGATCTGGGATTTGCAGAAGAAAATGGACTGTATTTGATTTTTGTGTGTTTTGTGTCTGGATTTCATTTTGTTTGCAGGGCGTTGGGAACACCCTCGCCGTTTACAGCCGAAGCAGAAGAAGGAGAAGGTCTGGGATCTGAAGGAGCTACGAACAGATCTACAAAAATTTGAATCTTGATCCTTGTGTCGCTGCTTGTATGTTTTGTTTGTGTTTTTGCAGGTCGCCGGGAGGTTATCTCTGGCGAGAGAGAAAGGAAGGGAAAGGGCTGGTCTATAACCCCCTGTTTTCATCTTCTCACGCGCCGCCGATGCTCCGGTGGACCTCCAGCTGCCCACACTGTTTCCGAGATTTTCACTTTGTATTTTTTTTTTTATGTTTATGCGATTTATTTAAACTTATTGTATTTTAATTGTTATTTGTGAAATGTAATGAAAAGAAAATGAAAAAGAAAACGTGTGTGGAAGTTGTATTTTATTTGTAAAAATATAATGAAAAAGAAAAAAGAGAATGTGTGTGTTGTGTTGGTTTGTGTTCATTGAATTTTATGTTTGTTTTGATAAAAACAATATAAAATAAAATAAAAAATGTATTTTCTTTGCATGTCCAATGTTTCAAAAATATAAAAAATCTTTTTTTGGAATTTATTATTATGTCAGTATTCGGATAAATAAATCTTAAGGAAAAAAAAAATCCAAAATATTCGGGGAACAATATGCTATTATTAACTGTTCGGTGTTTGGATAAACAAATCGGTATCCAAAATATTCGACGGGAATAATATACTATTTTTCGGTGTTTGGATAAATAAAATCTAAGGTGGATAAATATTCGACGGGAATAGTATCCAAAATATTTGACGAAAATAATAATCAATAAAACTCACATGATTTTTCTAAGTCGTGAACAATTTGTTTTTATCATAACATTTTTGTGAATAAATCTTGACATATTTGAAATTCTCAAAATCATATCAAGATATACAATGCAGCTTACTTCAGGTAAGGCGTAGAAGGGGTGCTAATACCTTCCCTTTACGCAATCAGTCCCTTGCCCTCGAATCTCTGAGTAGACCAGTGCAAATCGGGTGATCCTAGCGACCCTCAACAGCAAGGTGGCGACTCCTCAAAATCCATCGCGAGAGCCAGGATCCCTTCCGGGACGCCGCGTGACGTGCGTGCGACAATCTTTGAGACAAAAATTTGATAGCAAGGCAGAGAAAGGGATGTTTATGGGATATGGAAGTTATGAGAAAAGATACAGGGTGTATATCTAGGATTCTAAAAAGATTGTGTTGTCCAGAAGTGTTATTTTCAATGAAAATTAGTCTTGGATTTGGAAAGATAATCAAATGGAGTCATTCACACCACAACTAGTGTTTGAATGCAATAAACAAAGAGATGGAGAATATGTGGAGCAAACTAAAGGTATATATAGAACACTTAGAATGAATAGATAACATAAACATTTGGAGTGGCTAGAAATCCTTTGCTAGGGTCTTCTTAGGACATCTTAAAAGGGACCATGTGGCATTGCCTTGTAATTAATTAACAACAATAGGGTAGTGAGGATTCATGTCTCTCCTACAATGTCAAGCAATTAGATACAACCTACTCGAAGAAGGAAAGCTCAATAAGTGAATATGATGAGTTTTTATAAGTGGAATCTAATGTTGGAGACATTGAAGAAAACAATGGATGTGACTTGTTAGTCGTAACTAGTGGTCCACAACTTGTCTGGTGATCGAAGTGTCAAATTACCAAACATCAACTAATTGTATCCAGGATATACCAAATTTGAAGGATCACATGGTATTGTCTTTCAATCATTATCATCATGATCTTAAAAGAAAGACCGATAACATATATCATGCCCTTAACTTTTTTTTAGAAAAACAATCTACTTAAGACCCACTTGAAATTTAAGGAGTAAGCTATTAGGAATTCTATCCTAAGTTGTGACCACTTGAATACTGCAAACAACCTTGAGACATCTACCTCTTGAATTAGAGTTATAAGATATATAGAGTTCATGACATGATTCAGATGTCTGAGTTTTTTTTTTTTTTTTATGATAGGGAGGGTCTTATGGATCATATTTGTCTAGTAAATTATTAAGTGGTGATTGTGAAAACCTTGTCACCGTCATGCATGCTTGGCGATGATTGCATTGACCACTATCTCAAAAATGGCACCATCTAGATATGGGTGGAAGATTGTGAGTACTTGCTAATCCCTTGGGTTTAAGACAACATTGCTCCATCTATAAAGTACTCAAAGCTTTTTGAAACTTTCTCTCATACATCTTGGTAACCTAGTCAAGCTTTTACTCGAATACACTAAGGTTCACAATCTTGCTTCATCAACCTAGGAGAATGATGTGGAAAGTTTAAATTACCCATGTTAAAGAATCAAACCTAAACTCTAATGCCACTTGTTAGAAGATGAAATGAGGTTGTGATGTTTGATTTATAAGAACAAACATAAGAACAAAACTAAATAACAAGAAAAAGAATGAAGGAGTGATTGTTTTTTATTAATATTAATGAAGATATCTACTACAAAAAAAGTATAATTATGTAACATTGTCTGCTAATATAAACCCAAATTCTTCCTTGACATTTTCTTCAACAAAAAAGAACATAAGAAACAAAGAATGGCTATTCACTAATTGTTTTGTGTGTAGATAATATAAATTTGCAATTTAATATCAAGGAGAAAACAAACATATGTTGACTATGAATTTTGATGATAACACTTGAGCTTTAGAAAGAAATTCAACAAGTAAGAGTAAAATCTATATGATCCAATAAAATTTGATTTTGCCTAAAGATAATAAGAATGCAAAAACCTCATGAGATGTTAAAAACTATGAGAAAGAAAAATCAGGGTTCAAAATATGCAAATAAGATTTAGGGATTCAATATGGAGCAATGATTCTCACCAAATATGAAGTCCATAAGTCAAAAGAAAGTAAATAATAAAATTCATACAACATATTATGACCTATATCACAAGGCCTTCTTGAACTCTAATTGATCTAAAATCTCAAGCTCACATAGAAACATACCTCTAGAATCTTTTTGGTAAAATTTCAACCGAATCCACGATTTAATATAGAGATATACTCAATATTATAAAACTAGATAATATGAAACTTTATGTCAAAATCTGAATTTGATCATGTGTGGATTCTATTACAAAACAAGATTTGTTTTCCACTCATGCCCTCCAATTAATAGAAGAAAATTAATTTCTCGATGTTTAATGGTGAAATGATTTTTTGTCTTCAAACTAAAGCACCTAGTTGATATATATATATATATATATATACTGATGATTTTAATTTATGCAATTAACAATGAATGCGAAGTTTCAAATTGGACTGGAATTTTAATAATTTAGGCATTTATTAATAATAAATAAGTATTTATACAAATATAATAATGTCAAATGTACAAGTCATATTAAATAAACATGTATATACCAATAGATTTTGATCAATAACAACTCATAGTTTTCACTTTTTTTATTACTAGAAACCTTAAAAGAACAAGTTATCTTAAATTTCAAGTCTTTACTTCTCCTCTGTAGAAAGAGTACAACTGTCCATCGGAGTTCGTTTACGTAGTGTTTCGCTAAGCGAGTTATTTGGCATTAATTCTATGGCATGATCACCATCAATGGATTCACCAATGGTTTCTTAAACAGTTTATGTTGGGGAGACGGAGAAGAAAACATGGCGTTCTTGAACCAGACTTTATTTCAAGATCTACCAAGTAAATGGGAAGAAGATTCCGGTTTATATCATTCAATGGGTGGCTTGACAACTTTCATTGATATCGCTCACAGTTAAAACCATCACCGTCATCACCATAATGGGGGAGGCTGCAGAGTCAGCGCAGAGCGAATGCGGTGGGGGCCGTGGAAGCGGGAATAGTTAATTATGGTCCACATATGTTAAATGCTTGGCGGTGTTTTCTTTTTTTTTTTTTTTTTTTTCATTCGGTGATAATCTTTAAGGCGATAAATTTAATTTCTTGATATGTACTAAGCTTAGCTATGAAATCAAGGAATCTAAATATAAGAAAATCTAAGAAGATGAAAAGATTTGTGAAGGTTCAAAAGTTTTCACAATAAACAATCTCCTGAGACACTGCTTATAATCTGTCCATGATCGGTCAAGTATGCTACAAAATTGTTTTCTCTAATATTCTATGCTAATCTGTCCCTTTTATGACGCCTCTAAACGAGAAGTGAGATCGAGGAAGATGTCTTCCCGACAAGGAATTGTGAGACCACCCATTGGATGATCAAATCCAAATTCCTCTTCAGCTTTACTTAGCAGCTCTTGAAATGAAGGCTTGTTCAGGTATGATAATGGAATCACAAATCTTTTCTTCTCTTCTTCTCCAACATATACTGCTATATAGCCTTTTCGAACGTCTTTTGCTAGAGATGATCCTCGAAGAAGATTTTGCTTGGCTTGAAGAATACGAGGCAAGCGGATAGCCATCATTTTGTTTGGATGTAAATGTAAGAACAACAAGAAGATTGCTAGAGTTTTACTAAAGAGCAGAAAACTGTGATTATTGATGAGAATATGAAGGCCTGAGTTGGATTGACAAGGTAATTGTGTGTGCGTGCTGTATTTATAGAGGAAGGATCACAAAAACAAAGGAAGAGAACCGTTGTGGTGTACGGCCATTAGGATGGGGTCTAATGAGAGACATGAAGAAGTGAAGGATCACATGGTATTGTCTTTCAATCATGATCTCAAAAAGAAGACTGATATAACTGTTGGGAGAAACAACAATATTCAACACTCCTCTTTGTGTGAATCTATAGGAAACTTCTAAATAGAGCAGAATATATGCGGAAAAATATATCCAAAAATCACAAGCACAACACGCAAATTTTACGTGGAAAACCTTCCCGATATGAGAAGGAAAAACCACGGGACCGTAGTCCACTCAAACACTTCCACTATCAAAAATAATGGGTTCACAATATTCTTCCTCAGATCTAACTAAGGGATACAACATAAATCATCAAGATTAAACAATTCTTGGAATACAACAAGAATTAAAGAGAACAAAGTTGAGAGAAGGCTCACAAACTGACAGCCCCGAGTTCTGTCAAGCAGACCAACTTCCACAGCTCCAATCTTCAATCCCACCGTTCAGAATGAAGATCAATGTGTCTGGAAGCTGCTGTCCAAATTTCAACCCGATCCAACGGTTAACGAGTTGGAAATCGAAGGAAGAAGACAGAGTGTTCTGCTGCCTCCTTCACCCTTTTTCTCTCGGCTCTCTCTCCTTTTTTCTTCTCTTTTCTTATCTGATTTTGTTCTCCTTGGCAGCTCAAAATAATTGTGCCCTGCCCTTCTAATTGGGTACATTTATGTGGGCTAAATCCACACAAATATTTGGGCCATCCTCCTCCTAAGAGGGAAACCCAAACCCAACAAATCTCCCCCTTCCCGACTAGGTGGAGGGATTCGCCATCCCGGCGATCGAGCAACATGTCTCAAGCTTCTCCCTTGTTAGAGCCTTCGTTAGCATATCCGAACCATTATCATCGGTGTGAATTTTCTCAAGAGTTAACAACTTATCATTGAGAGTATCTCTTATCCAATGATACCTTACATCGATATGTTTCGATCTTGAATGAAATGAAGAGTTCTTTGCAAGGTGGATAGTACTCTGATTATCACAAAACAACACATATTGTTGTTGTTTGAGACCAAGCTCCTGTAAAAACCTTTTCATCCATAGCAACTCTTTACAAGCTTCCGTTGCTGCAATCAACTCTGCTTCAGTTGTAGAAAGTGCAATGCATTTTTGTAACCTTGACTGCCAAGAAACAGCTCCTCCTGAGAAGGTGATCAAGTAACCCGAAGTAGACTTACGGGTATCCATATCTCCAGCCATATCAGAATCCGTGTAGCCAACCAACATTGGTTCACCACTCCCAAAGCTAAGACACATCTTGGAAGTCCCTCGTAGATATCTCATAATCCACTTCACCGCATTCCAATGTTCTTTTCCTGGATTTGAAAGAAACCGGCTAACAACACCAACTGCATGAGCTATATCTGGCCTCGTACAAACCATTGCATACATCAAGCTTCCTACTACTGAGGCATATGGAATTCTTTCCATATCTTCCTTCTCTTCATCTGTCGAAGGGCTTTGCTTTGTGCTCAACTTAAAGTGTGTAGCAAGAGGAGAGCTAACCACTTTAGCATTGTTCATGTTGAACCTCTCAAGCACTTTTTCAATGTATTGCTCTTGTGATATAAATAGCTTCTTATCTTTTCTGGATCTATGAATACGAACCCCAAGAATCTGCTTTGCTGGCCCCAAGTCCTTCATTGCAAATGACTGACTTAACTGCTTCTTCAACTTGTCAATTCTTGAAGAATCCATGCCAACAATCAACATATCATCAACATAAAGCAATAAAATAATGAAATCGCCATCAGAGAATTTTTGCATAAAAACACAATGGTCAGAAGTAGTCTTCTTGTAGCCTTGCTCCTCCATAACAGACTCAAACTTCTTATACCATTGTCTAGGTGCCTGCTTCAAACCATAAAGACTTTTCTTGAGCCGACACACATAGTCCTCTTTTCCTTTTACCTTAAAACCCTTTGGCCGCTCCATATAAATCTCTTCCTCCAAATCACCATGAAGAAATGCAGTTTTCACATCCATTTGTTCAACCTCTAAGTCTAGACTAGCTGCTAAACCAAGAACAACACGGATGGATGACATCTTCACAACTGGAGAGTAAATCTCATCAAAGTCAATGCCTTTTCTCTGCCTGAATCCCTTCACAACCAGTCTAGCTTTATACCGTGGTTGTGAAGTGTATTCTTCCTGCTTCACCTTGTAAATCCACCTGTTTGTCAAGGCTCTCTTACCCTTTGGTAGCTTCACCAAATCAAAGGTGTGATTGTCATGCAATGACTTCATCTCATCTTGCATAGCATCAATCCACTTTGACTTGTGTTCATCTTCCATGGCTTCGCATAACACTCGGGCTCTCCCCGTCATTTAATAACACGTACTCATTTACGAATCACCGAGTGGAAGGATGTCGATCTCTGGTAGACCTTCCGGGTGGAACATCCGGTGGTATCTCCGTATCGGCAACTCATCATGAGATTCATCCTGTAATGGAACATCCGTATCATCCGGAACTTGGAGGTCATTCCGAACATCATGTTCAATTTGTGCTTGGCAAATCTATCAAAGAAGGTGAATCCAAGTCAATCAAACAATCATTATATCGAGGCACTACCTTTCTACGTCTTCTCAATATCATGTATAGTTTGATCTTCCATAAACACAACATCTCGACTTCTCACAAGTTTCTTCTCAACTGGATCATACAACTCAGTAACCTAACTCATCTAGGCCATAACCTAGAAAGATACACTGTCGGGTCTTCACATCCAGTTTCGATCTCTCATCTTTGGGAATATGCACAAATGCCTTACATCCAAAGACACGCAAATGATCATAAGAAACATCTTTGCCATTCCATACCCTGTCTGGTACATCAAACTGAAGAGGAACACATGGAGTGAGATTAAGAACATGTACTGCTGTGTTCAAAGCCTCCCCCCAAAAGGAGTTTGGCAACTGTGATTGTGAAAGCAAACATCTTACTCTCTCAACCAGAGTCCTGTTCATTCTTTCAGCCAATCCATTCAACTGAGGAGTCTTTGGAGGTGTTCTTTGATGACGAATACCCTGTTGCCTGCAATACTCATCAAAAGGACCCAAATACTCTCCCCCATTATCTGTTCTGATGCACCTCAACTTCTTCCCGCTTTGTCTCTCAACTGAAGCCAGGAATTGCTTAAACACATCAAATACTTGATCTTTGCTTTTCAAGGTATATACCCATAATTTCCTTGAATGATCATCTATGAAAGTCACAAAGTAAAGGCAGCCACCAAGTGTTTTAGTCTTCATAGGCCCACATACATCTGAATGTACAAGATCAAGTATATCTGTCTTTCTAGCAGAAGGGGAACTCTTAAAGGAAACCCTGTTTTGCTTACCTGCCAAACAGTGTGTGCATTTTTTCAAGGATGCACTCTTCATTCCTGCTAGCAAATTCTTCTTGGCCAATAATTCCAAGCCTTTCTCACTCACATGAGCAAGTCTCTTATGCCATAGTTCTGTAGAAGACTCATCATCCATTGCATTAATAATGTCTTTGGAGAATTTTGCTTCTAACATATACAAAGTAGAAAGCTTATAAGCTCGAGCAATAACCATAGCACCTCTAGTGAGCTTCCACTGACCATTATGAAAAATGCTGCAATACCCTTCATCATCAAGTTTGCCTACAGATATCAAGTTCAAACGGATGTCAGGAATATGCTTCACATCATGAAGAATTAACTTCATGCCATTACTCATCTCCAAGCACACATCTCCAATGCCGACAATATTGGCCAAGTCATCATTGCCCATCTTCACTGTCCCAAAGTCACCTATCAGTATAGGAAGTGAAGAAATCTTGCTCGGGATGTAACATGAGTTGAAGCACCACTATCAATCACCCAACCGGTCTCATGACATGCAAAATTAATGACATCATCATCATAAACAGTGAAGAAATCTCCGAAGTAGTGGTGGCAACTCTATTACCATTCTTGCCATCTTCATTTTGTATCTCCTTCCCTTTCTCTTTATTCTCTCTCTTCAACTGTCATGCAATATTTCTTGATATGCCCTTTCATGCCACAATGATGACACTCAACATTGGAAAACCTGTTTGACTTGTTTACTGCCATTATCTCTATTTTTCGGACCTCTGCTCTTACTCCTCCCCTTCTTTCTATAACCAACACCTATGACTGTGAAGAGGATCCTCGTGATTTTCTTCTCATCTCTTCATTCAATATACTACTTTTAGCCAAATCCATATTGATTTCACCATTCGAGTTGAGTTAAATAATGACATTCTAAATGTCTCCCAAGAGTCCGATAATGTACCAAGTAAACACAACCCTTAGACCTCTTCATCAAACTTGATACCCATCCCAGACAAGTCGATTAATAATTCCTTGGAAAGTGTTCAAGTGATGCGTTAAGGGAGTTCCATCTTGGTATCTCAAATACATCAATTGCTTCATCAAAAACATTTTACTATGCCCGGTCTTACGAGCATACAACTCCTCAAGTTTTTTCCAAAGTGTGCGTGCATGTGTCTCACCCTCAATATGATTCAACACATTATCATCTACCCACTGTCTAAGATATCCACATACTTGTCTATGCATCAAAGTCCATTCTTCATCGATTTATTTTACGGCTTCTCAGACGTAAACACGGGTAAATGAAATTGTTTCACATAAAGCGGGTCTTCCATTTTACCTTTCCATATATTATAATTTGAACCATTCAAACACACCATTCTACTTAGATTAGCCTCCATTATTCAACACAAGATATTTAGGGTGCTCGATCGCACTCAAGCTCGATACCACTTGTTGGGAGAAACAACAATACTCAACACTCCTCTTTGTGTGAATCTATAGGAAACTTCTAAATAGAGCAGAATATATGCGGAAAAATATATCCAAAAATCACAAGTACAACACGCAAATTTTACGTGGAAAACCTTCCCGATATGAGAAGGAAAAACCACGGGACCGTAGTCCACTCAAACACTTCCACTATCAAAAATAATGGGTTCACAATATTCTTCCTCAGATCTAACTAAGGGATACAACATAAATCATCAAGATTAAACAATTCTTGGAATACAACAAGAATTAAAGAGAACAAAGTTGAGAGAAGGCTCACAAACTGACAGCCCTGAGTTCTGTCAAGCAGACTAACTTCCACAGCTCCAATCTTCAATCCCACCGTTAAGAATGAAGATCAATGTGTCTGGAAGCTGCTGTCCAAATTTCAACCCGATCCAACGGTTAACGAGTTGGAAATCGAAGGAAGAAGACAGAGTGTTCTGCTGCCTCCTTCACCCTTTTCTCTCGGCTCTCTCTCCTTTTTCTTCTCTTTTCTTATCTGATTTTGTTCTCCTTGGCAGCTCAAAATAATTGTGCTCTGCTCTTCTAATTGGGTACATTTATGTGAGCTAAATCCACACAAATATTTCGGCCATCCTCCTCCTAAGAGGAAACCCAAACCCAACAATAACGCCCCAGTTTTTTGAGAAAAACAATCTACTCAGGACCCACTTGAAATTTAAGGAATTCTGTTCTAATTTGTGACCACCTGAATACTGCAGACAACCTTGAGACATCTACCCTCTTGAATTAGAGTTATAAGATATAGAAGGATCATTTCTGTGGACGATCTCTTACAGTTATCATGACATGATTCAGACTTCTGATTTTTTATTTATTTTTGTTGCGATGGGTAGGGTCTTATGGACCGCATTTGTCCTGTAAAATATAAAACCTTTCTAAATCAGCAGTATGAACATGGATTGTCAGCATTTATTGCTTCAGAAATGTATTCGAAAATGTATCAGCAACAAAAGAAAAAGGGACAAAATCATGTGAAGTGCATATCAAGTGCGTGGCACTGCTTCACCCTTTTCATCACCTATCCTGCATTTCAGAATATCTTGATGCAACTGATCAAAATGAAGAAATTCATGTCGGTAATTGTTTCCATCCAGCGAATTTGAAATTTTGGTGCCACCAGGAAACCACAAAAATGTGGGGTTTCCTCCCATCCAAAAAAAAATGTTGTATATGGTAATTGAGTTAAGACTACTTTTAATGCCTTTTCCAGAAGTTTATAAGAGTAATAAGGAAAGTATTGAGCGAGGGAATCATGCATGCAATGACACACAAATGGAAGGTGTACAGAAAAGAAAACAAGCATAGACACAGCCTCAGCATACTAAGTCAAGCCTCTCATTGTGCGAAATCAGATTTGTCTAACTACGGTTTAGCCTATAATATACCCCATACAGAACCTAAATATGTAAACACTGACAATCTTATTTCAAAGAGAGTGTGAGGAAAACACTTATTGATAAATTCAAGCAATAATTCTCTCTTTAAGGAGATGGGTATTCTGCCTCACCACAGTGAAATACACAGCAACAAGGCTCATAACATATTTGGCCATACATATTTCGATGGCAATTCAAATTTTGATGTCAGGAAACAACATACAGTCCATTATCCACATTAAGTGCGGCATTTGTGATAGCAACTAGCTATTCTGAAAATCTGGAAAGGTCCTAGGAAGGGAAAATTAGTGCCACATTCACATGCTCTTCACAAGGATCTGTCTGAAACGTTTTTTTTTTTTTTAGTGATCCACGCTGAGTTTGTTGCTAGAGCGATAAATGCGAGCAATCCACGTTCTCAATATTGCTAATTTACCAAGGCTTTCTATTCTTAACAAGACAAATGCGGTCCACAAGAGCCCTTCCTATTGATCATGACCACGTAGACTTCTAAATCTCATAGCTAAGTGGGTTACATGTCTCAAAGCTGTCTGAAATATACAAGTGGTCTAAGCTAAAAAAAATAGACTTTCTCATACTAAACTTAAGTTTCAATTAGGTCCTGGGTAGGTTGTTTTCCTAAAAGTTGGGCCAGTATTTTCTTGCATGCTTTTGAGTTTTGAGATCACATCTAGGTGTTTGTTTGGAAGTATAGTGAAGATTGTTTTTGAAAATATTTTTCAAGATTGTTTTTGAAAATATTTTTCATTCATAAAAAAATAAAAAAAATAAACATGACCGAAATCGATGTCATGTGATCATTTGATACTTCTTGTCTCTCATTAGATCCCATTCAAAAGATCTAAAAACATTTAAAAACTTTAATTTTAAATAAAAAATAAAAAAATAAATTTTATTTTTTCAAAAATATTTTTGAAATACAATAACAAACATATGACCGAAATCAATGTCATGTGATCATTTGATACTTCTTGTCTCTCATTAGACCCCATTCAAATGCCATGCACTCGATCAGTTACCCATATGAAGATAATCCTATTCAATTTTATTTTGTCTATATATACGCACACCATTGCTTTGTCAATCCAACCCAAGCCTTCACATTGTCATCCTGTATTTTCCATTTCTATTCTTTACAAAAACCTTGACAATCTTAGTTTTGTTCACACTGGCATCCTTATAACTTCTAGATTAATTAGATGTCAATTCTTTGTCTAAGTTTATCATTTATGTTTTGCCTAACTATTGCTGATATTCTTTTATGATCATAAATAACTAACATATAAGCTAGTTCAATAAGACCATTTTTTTTATAGAATTAAACATATTCAATTAATAGGAATCTTGAGTAGCTCAACAAGTTATCTATGAATGAAACTCTGGATTTATGCAGATAAAATTACAAGGCAACAAATCATGTTCTTAACATATATTTAATATTTTAATAAGAAATTTATTATTTTAATTAAGTATCATTCCATAGAATTAATGATATATCATACATAACAATTATATAAAAACAATACAACCATAGCATGCCATTCTAATTGGATGATTGTAGACATATCTAAAATAATCAATTTGATTCATCGAAGGGAATGAAGTGGTCAAAACTTAGGTATTTGTTGCAAATCTTCATAATTGTTTTGCAAGCATCGTGGTTGCAACTTTTTTTGTTGTTCTTACTACATCTTTAAATTACAAAATAGATTTTCCTATCTATATCCATACATTTATAAATTACACAATATTTTTATAAATGGTATAATAAACCTTGAGTTACATTCGAGGAGAATTAAATGAGAAAATAATCTTACAACCTAGAAAAAATAGGTAAAAGATAGGACACACATGACCTATTTAATATTACAACCGTTTAACACAATCATCTTAGTCTTTAAATGTTCATAACCATCAATCATGCATTAAAACATATTAATGCGCATAATTAAATATAATGCATACTTCATTTTTAATTATTGACATGATGAGAAATTTTTAAGATAATATACATTACATTTAGAAATATTATATCAAATCCAATTTGATAATTTCCAACTCATAATAAATCCTATTTAACACAAATTTCCTTTGAAATACAATTTTCAAAATTTAATAACAAAATTAATCATATTAAAATTCTTATTTTCATCTTAAAGTATTTAGGATTTATAAAATAAGACATTACAACTTAAAAATTCTTTTTATTTAGAAGAAAAACATGTTTTTGTACAATATTATCTCTAGCAGTAATCTACAAGAACTACTAGTGAGAATTTTCTAAGCCCTTTTAGGAGAGAGGAATTGCTAAACCTTTTAATGCTAATTTTGTTTTTCTGTTTTAGGTATTTTTTAATTTCATTTTAGTCACAACAAATAAAAAACATAATTTTGATGCATTTCTGAATGGAAAACATTTCAAAAGCAATTGCAACCACACTTACAAATAGACATTCAAGCTTTCCCAAGTAAAGCTGTAGAGGATTTTGGTCTTAATCATTCAATGAGTGGTTTGACCATTCCAATTAGAGAGTTATTTAAATAATTGCAAGCAATGGTGAGTAGTTTTATTGAACCTGCCTTTTCAACACAGTATCATTATTATGATTTTGTTGTTGATGTAATGACACTTTTGCTAGATACTCCAAAAATGTAGCTCCTCTGTATTTTGTACAAGATACTGAGATTTTGCGTGTCACTGTTTTTATTATAGAATAATATAAATTATATTATGGACCTCACTTAACAATTTGAGTTTTTAGGTAAAATAATTTCTTAACATGGTATTAAAATATTGTTAACCTAACGATCATAAGTTCGAATCTCATCATCATCGTTACAAATGAATATTCTTCCTTCATTTATTAGGAGAGCATACACGCCTCGCCCTATGCATTCCATCTTTCACTTTATGTTTTTTCATCTTGGATGATTTTTCTCTTAACATTGTTCAAGATATGTATAAAAGAAATGGAAATCCTGCTTTACCAAAGAAAATAGATAAAAGGCCTCGCAACATATTTGATCTCACACATTTAAACCCTCCTGAGGATAGCAGTGATGCTATTCAGCGCATCCGAAAAAAATGCGGTTTCCTGGTGGCACCAAAATTTCAAATTCACTGGATGGAAACAATTACCGACATTAACCTCGTCATTTTCAGTTGCATCAAGATATTCTGAAATGCAGGATAGGTTATGAAAAGGGTGAAGCAGTGCCACGCACTTGATATGCACTTCACATGGTTTTGTCCCTTTTTCTTTTGCTGCTGATACATTTTTGAATACATTTCTAAAGCAATAAATGCTGATAATCCATGTTCATACTGCTCATTTAGAAAGGCTTTATAATTTACAGGACAAATGCGGTCCATAAGACCCTACCCATCGTAACAAAAATAAAAAATAAACCTCACACGTCTGAATCATGTCATGAGCTCAAGAGGTCGTCCACAGAAATGATCCTTCTATATCTTATAACTCTAATTCAAATTTCAAATGCGGTCCATAAGACCCTACCCATCGTAACAAAAATAAAAAATAAACCTCACACGTCTGAATCATGTCATGAGCTCAAGAGGTCGTCCACAGAAATGATCCTTCTATATCTTATAACTCTAATTCAAATTTCAAATGCGGTCCATAAGACCCTACCCATCGTAACAAAAATAAATAAAAAACCTCACACGTCTGAATCATGTCATGAGCTCAAGAGGTCGTCCACAGAAATGATCCTTCTATATCTTATAACTCTAATTCAAATTTCAAGTGGTTCCTTTGAGATCAAGATTGAAAGGCAATACCATGTGATCCTTCACTTCTTAATGTCTCTCATTAGACCCCATCCTAATGGTCGTACACCACAATGGTTCTCTTCCTTTGTTTTTGTGATCCTCTATAAATACAGCGCGCACACACAATTACCTTGGCAATCCAACTCAGGCCTTCATATTCTCATCAATAATCAGAGATTTCTGTTCTTTACTAAAACCCTAGCAATCCTCTTGTTGTTCTTACATTTACATCCAGACAAAATGATGGCTATCCACTTGCCTCGTATTCTTCAAGCTAAGCAAAATCTTCGTCGAGGATCATCTCTAGCAAGAGACGTTCGAAAAGGCTATATAGCAGTATATGTCGGAGAAGAAGAGAAGAAAAGATTTGTGATTCCATTATCATACCTGAACCAGTCTTCATTTCAAGAGCTGCTAAGTAAAGCTGAAGAGGAATTCGGATTTGATCATCCAATGGGTGGTCTCACAATTCCTTGTCGGGAAGACATCTTCGTCGATCTCACTTCTCGTTTAGATGCGTCACAAAAGGGACAGATTAACATGGTATATTAGAGAAAACAATTTTGTAGCATACTTGACAGATCATGTACAGATTATAAGCAGTGTCTCAGGAGATTATTATTATGAAAACTTTTGAACCTTCACAAATCTTTTCATCTTCTTAGATTTGCTTACTCATTTAGTTTCCGCTATTTCATGGCTAAGCTTACAATATATCAAGAAATTAAATTTATTACGTTAAAGATTATCACAGAAGGATTTTTTTTTAAAGAAAACACCGCCAAGCATTTAACATATGTGGGCAAAACCTAACTATTGCCCTTCCCCGTCCCCCACCGCATTCGCTCTGCGCCGACAGTACAGCCTCCCCCATTATGATTGTGAAACTTCCGTGGTTACGGTGATGGTTTTCACCGACACCAGTAGGTTCACTCAGGATGGCAAACCACTGTCTAGATGATTCATTGATGATTTCTTTTTATTAAAAGCAATATTTCACTTCCTTAAAAAAAGAGTTCTTGCAAAAAAATTCAAACCCTTTGAGCCTGTTAAATAGAACACAACACGTTAAAGTAATTGATCTAAATTAAATCATAAAAACACCACATCATCCAGGATTTCTTTCCCCTCGTTATTATGGAGCCAATATAATAAATCTAGAAGATAAATATATATCAACTATTAATAATGATTACGGAGCAATCAAATATTTAATAAATATTAAATCTATAGAATTTGATTATCTTGATTGTCACCTTTATTATCTTCTTGATCTATCCTTGACTTCGATGTGATGAATGCATGAAAAAACAGTTCACATGAAATCATTATATTCTTTATATTAGTACAAAATATATTGACATTAATGGGCAATACCTGCTGGCTGTTGAGATTAGAGGAGAAATGAAGAAATTATGACAAAGAGAATGAGAGGGAAAGAATGAAATTCAAAAATTTCCTTTTACTGTATATTTCAATTACCCACACACTTCATATGTCGATATAGATACACAAAGGGAAAGACTTATGTATGCATACTCACATGTATTCATACCATATACCATACTCTATCATCCCCCCCCTCAATCTTTGGCCTTAAGAAACCAAGCGTGAGATGGCGATAGTGAGTAAGAAACAATGGGGAGCTTAAACCTTTTGTAAGAATATCTGCAAATTGCTCCTAAGAAGAGACAAACTGAACAATTAGTTGGCTACTGGCTACCTTTTCGTGAATGAAATGAACATCAATGTGCTTAGTTCTTTGATGCTAAATAGAATTGAAAGAAAGAGCAATAGCCGAGAGATTATCAGAAAATAAAACAGGCGACTGTGAATTGGAAACCCCTAGGAATACCAACAATTGTTTAATCCAAAGCTCGGTTGAGGTAGTGGAGAGAGCCCTGTATTCAACTTAAGTGGAAGACCTTGAAACAGTTTGTTGCTTCTTAGATGTCCAAGAGATAGGATTGGAACCAAGGAAGATGACTAGAGTAGCCGTAGATCTTCGATCATTGGGATCAGTAGCCTAATCAACATCACTGTATATTTTGAGGTCAAAGGAACCCTTTGTATAAGTAATTCCAACTTCCAGAGTAACTTGAGGTACCTAAGAATCCTCTTAACTACTGTAAAATATTCCACCACTGGCTATTGCATAAACTAGCAGACCTGATGCACAGAGAACACAATATTTGGTCTGGTGAATGTGAGATATTGAAGAGCTCCTACAATGTTGCGATATAATGAAGGATTATCATAACGGACACCATTATCTTTCATCAAACATTGATAGGGAATACAAGGAGTAGCACAAGCCTTGGCAGCCAGCATATCTATCTTATGAAGAAGTTTATGAATATATCGAGATTGTAATAAGAATAGAGTAGTAGTAGTGTGAGTGATTTGAATGCCTAAGAAATAATGAAGTCTTCCCAAATCCTTAACCTCAAATTCACCTGTAAGAGACTGAATAACCTCTCCAAACCACAAGGATCACTACGAGTGATGATAATATCAATAACAAGTGTTAAGGACCATCTCACCTAAAAGCTTAAGCTTGTAAGCGAGGCCCCATAATATGATTTATATTATTCTCTAACACCCCCTCAAGTGAAAGCCCTTTGGGCTTGAAACTTGCATAGACCCTTAAATATCTTAGAACTCTCTTGGAAGCCATAAAATGAATTTGACTTGGATCTTGGAGAGGTAGATAACACTAAACAAAATATCTAGACATGTGATAGTTAAATATAGCAAACTCCCAACTAAGCTTATATAGGTTTTTCCATCATGTTTTGGTGATCCATCCTACTTTATTAGCTTTTGTTCTTGTATCAAAGGAGTACAAACTGACTTACAATTAGACATTGCAAAGTTGTTTAGTATCTTCAAGGTAAAGGTTTTATTGACAACGAAAGTAACCTTGTTTAGACTGAATTACCTTCATGCCTAGAAAATATGATAGTAAACCAAGTTGATTCATCTCAAACTTCTCTTTCATGTTTTATTTAAATTCTTCTACAAGGAGCTTGTTGTCTCTTGTTATTAACAAATCATCTACATAAACTGACACTATCAGTTTATGTTCATCAACATGTTTCACTTATAGGGTTACCTCATTCATACTTCTTTCAAACCCCAAGCTTAGAAGATGATCATCAAGTCTACTATACCAGGCTCTCAGAGCCTGTTTGAGTCCATATAGTGCCTTCTTCAAAAGATACACGTGGTTTGAGTTTGATTTTCAAACCCAGCTGGTTGCCCAATATATATTTCTTCATTTAGAACTCCATTTCAAAAAAAAAGTTTTAACATCTAATTGAAACACATACCAGCCATGTTGAGTTGCTAGTACAAGTAGAAGTTTCATTGTATCATGCCTGAAAACTAGAGCAAATGTGTTTGTGAAGTCAACACCAGCCTCCTGAGGATAACCTTTTACTACAAATCTTGCTTTATGTTTATTAACTTTTCTATCAGCATTCATTTTTTTTTTAAATCCATTTCACTCCAATTATCTTATTATTGACAGGTCTGTCAACCAGCATCCATGTTTGATTTTTTTTCAATCATTGCAATCCCTCATTCATTGCTTCTTACCATACTCGATTGGTTCTACCTTATCCATTTTGCACCTACCATAAATATCAGTTCAGGACCTTGTCCCCCTTGTTAAAGATTTAAATTTTCAGCAGCATGCAACTCATTTTGTTGTTTCTGTTGTGGCCATTCAACGAATTGATTCTCTCAATTACATTCTTTACAATTTTCACATCTCTACTAATCATAACTTTGTTAACATTCATATCATATATTTTATAAGCCTTGGACTTTGAGTTGTAGCCTATAAAATTCCCATATCAACTTTTTGATCAATTTTTCTCTCATTAGCTTCAGGTTTAATTACATAATATAGACCACCAAACACCCTTAAATGATCAATACTAGGTTTAAAACAATACTAAATTTCATAGGGAGTTTTTTAGCCAAAACTCTTGAGGCCATTCCATTTAGAATATATGATGTTGTATTTACCACCTCTATCTTTAATTTCAATGGCATTTTCCTCTCACTCACCCCATTTTGTTATGGCGTATATGGTACGGTTAGCTGATGTTTGATTCCCTTTTTCACCGAGTATCCTTCAAATTTTCGAGAGGTATATTCACCTCCATTGTCTGACCTCAAAATCTTTATCTTGTTTCCCTTTTCTAGTTCTACTACTACTTAAACTTTACAAACTCAACAAACACATCGGCTTTGGATTTTAGAAAGTAAATCCAGCAAAACCTAATATAGTCATCAACAAATAAGACAAAATACTCTAAGTCATTCAAAGATTCATTATGCATTGGTCCACACACATTTGTGTGTATAAGTTGAAGTTTAGATGATGCTCTAAATTATTAGGGAAGACAATTTTATTTTACTTCCCTAATTGACAGGCTTCACAAAAAAAACATCTCCATCTTGTATGTTAGGCAACCCATGTGCCATCTGCAAATTTGCTATTTTTTTTAAGGTAGCACCTCGAAATGCCCTAAACTTTTGCGCCAAAGAACAAATCCATCTACCCTACATGTGTTAGCATGCCAACATGTTTTTTTTTCAATCAACATTGAAGATTATATTCATCATTTTAGCAGATAATAGTAACACTCATTTGTTATCTTTGATGTCACACATTCCATCTTTAAAGAATATTGACTGGCGAGATTCAATTAGCTACACCACACTCACTAGATTCCGGCTTACTAGAACCTTCTCCACTACCTTTGAATTTGGAAACTCTTCTCCCAAAAGTCTCACTTGTTTTACAAGTTTTGAAATTTGAGAAGAAAAGTCTTTAATGGTATTTGTTTCTGTTATTTTTAAGGCTTCAAACTGCCTTCTTAAATTCAAAACTTTCATTTTTCTTATTTTTTCATCCTCATGTTATTCTACCTTTAGCTTACCCGAAGCTTCTTTGGCAGATATAGAGACCAAGATTCTTGTGAAAATTTATCACTCACAACATTATGTAGACAAGTGAGTGTCTTAAATCCTTTTGTCTTTTCTTCATTGAAGAACTTCATTTGAGTTATTGTTGGATTGTTATGAAGAGGAGTTGACTGCTTGTTATTCTTCATAATCTCCTATAAATCAAAGGCTTTAAGGAAAGTCTCTATTTTCACGGCCCAAACACCATAATTCTGACATATAAATGATGGTGTTTTTGCAACAAAATCCATTGAAGAACCTTACTCACACTCTCTTGTTTTACTCACAAACCCTTCAAAGCACTCAACTTTGATTTCCCTTTAAAAATCACTCGTGTTTCACACAACCCTTCAAAGAACAAACTGCTCTGATACCAACTGTAGAACAATTGAAGGTGCCCACTATGATGGTTGAAGAATCAATACAATCAATTAAAGAAACAAAGAACAACAACAGTAATAGTTGGGCACCAGTTCAAAGGGCAGAATCACAAGTAAGGTTATTGTCATCCCTTTAATTTTATTTATAGAAGAAATCAATGCAATACAAGGATAAAGAAACCTAGTCAAACATAAACACTTTCATGATACTTATCTAAGATAAGTCTCTAACTAAATACAATAGCTAATCAAAAGAGAAATACATCTAGATAAGACTAAAAAACTGAAAAACATAACTAGTAGCTTATATACTAATTAATATTGCAGGTTTTGGAACCACAAATCTTCAATAGGCAACGAACACCCATGGTCTTCCTGCTGAGGTATTTTTTGTGAAGACATGCGACTTTGTAAGAGCTAGGGAATCTAATAAGGTTTCATGTTTTAAGGAACTAATATCAATATAAAATGTCAATGCTTGAGTTTGTTGTGATAAAATGTGCTGGTAGTACGTATATATAGAGTAAACCATGAGTACAAAAACCCGTAAATAATATGTTGAGTGCACAGTAATCATTTGCTGGGATCTGCTCGAGATATAGCTTAAGAGCGTCACATGGTGTGGTTTTCCAACTCATCAATAAATATAGGGAGCGATAGTGATTCATACCCTCAATATTGTTGGGAAGCAAGATATCACATCCATTCTTTTTTTCAATGTCTCCCACGTTAGATTCCACCGATAGAAACTCATCCTATTCATTTAGTGAGTTTTCTCTCCGAGGAGGCTGTATTTTTGTTTTTTTTACTGGGTGTCCGGCCAGCTTACACATATCTTAATTAATTTTAAAAGTTTTAAAGTTAACTGCCATAAAAATATCCAGTAATTATTATATTAGCAACCACATGACTTAAACCTGATATCAGTAGAGATTAAGCCGAGTAGGTTGTATGTTGTTTGAGTATGACTCGTCCACAAATATCATTTGTTCATGCATTGCCTGGAAATGTCTCTCAAGCATATATCCAACAGTTCAGTTTTGCGTTTTGTCAACATTTAATGTTCCACCGTCCAATTTACAATCTTTAGCCTGGACCTCATTCAGGCTTATCTATGTGCTTGTATGGCATTCTGGATTTAGACGTGCAGACATTTTATGGGAGAGATGAATCCTCACTACCCTATTGTTGTTGATTAATTACATGGCAAGGCCACATGGATGGTCCCTTTTGAGATGTCCTAATCAGACCCTAGCAAATGATTTCGAACCACTTCAAATGGTAATGTTATCTCTTCATGCTATGTCTTCTATATATGAACGTAAGTGGGGTACTCTTTTAAGATTGTCTCCAAACTTTCTTACCCATAATCTGTACCAACAAAGTCTACTGATTTAATTCACTACAATTTCCTTGACGATGAGTTGCGAGACAAGACCATGTTATCCTTCAGCTGCTTATGTTTCTAAGCAAACCCCACTTGGGCTGCTTATCCTCTCATCCACACTTTTCCACACACTAATAAAATCCATATATATATACACGAAGGCACTCCCCACAACCATATCAAATATCAAATCCTCACATTCTCTCTTAGAAAGCATATCCTCCTCAACATTACTCTAATATCATCTTTTTCTAGCAGAATAATACAGATCACACAATGGCCATCCTACTGAAGGGCATCATGAATGCAAAGCGAATTCTCCGTCGTTCAAGTTTGCATGCTAATCATGCTTCCGAAGTTCCTAAAGGCTACTTTGCGGTCTATGTTGGAGACAGCCAAAAGAAAAGATTCACACTTCCAATTTCACTCTTGAATCAACCATCATTCTAAGGATTGCTAAGAAAAGCCGAAGAAGAATTCGGATTTAATCATCCGATGGGCGGTCTTACACTTCCTTGCCGAGAAGATACCTTTATTGACATCATTTCAGGCTTGACTTTATCATAACACATAGCAGGAATTGATTTTCTTCAAAACTTTTGTAAATCATTTGCTTTTGGTAGAGACAAATGGGATGGGGAATGTCCACCCATAAGAGAATTTATTAATAGAAATCTACAGAGTTGCTCACTTTCTCAATATCGATATTCAAAATTAGAAAATTGTCTCAAAGATCCTATTTTAAAATTTTGAGACCTCTCCCGAGAAAACTATAAGACCACTCTCGAATCAAAACAAATGGATAATCCATCATTAGATTAAAAATCACTCAGTTATTACTAAATTGTTAAGTAAATATTCAGTTTGAAGATATCACAGTCTCCATGATGAAGCCACGTTCATGATGATATATCTTCAGCTTTTCATGTTCAATGAAAATGGAAAGTCCTTTTTCTTTTAACTACCCAATGCTTAATAAATTGTTTTTCAGATCAAGTCCATAAAATACCCCATGATTATCTGAACAATCCCATTTACAACAAGCCTTATGTTGCCTTTTGCCATCAGTGCATGCTGGAATTATTTCCTAGTTTCACAGATTCTCTAAACTTTGTATCAAGATAAGAGAAAAGTTATTTTTTCCCACACATGTGATTACTAAATCCTAAATCAAAAAACCACACACTCTCTCGGTTAGCATTTTGACAATTTACATAGGCCATCAACAACATTTCCTCATCAACTTTCACATAGTTAACCTCCTTCTTTAGCTTTCAATTAACATGCATATATCTGTTAAAAGAACAAAAGAAAAAAGTTATGCTTTAATTTCAAGTTGTATGATCAATCTAGACATTACAGATCCTTCATTCCTTCATATATGAAAATCAAGTTGTGATGCGAACCCTAGCGGAATTTAATGGTATTCGCGACCCCAAGATCAATCTAACCCATGTTTGTTAAGAATTGAATGAGCTTATCACAATGAAAGACTTGCTCTAAGGCAACAAGACTATAAACCAACTTGATTACAACGCCTACACTTGTAGATGCGCAAAGGAAGTATAAATTCACAACAAAGAATGGTCAATTCTTTGAAGAGTTGAAAGTTCAATCAAGAACCAAGATGAAGCAGCAATAGACGGCTACAATGATGGAAAATATTGTTCAAAAAATGTTCCCTAATATTATTTTTGAAGAGTATTTATAGTGCATGTAAAGAATAAGAAAACAAATGTACTTGTCTTGAATTGAATGAATTACATTTATCGAATGGAAATGGCTAATAAATAGCCTTACAGAATAATAATAAAACAAAGAAATAGCTCACGTTCAACAATAACGTGACACATGAAATAACGAAATTCAAGCAACTAAACCTCGAAGACTAGGAAAACATACATTGAATCAAATACTAAAAATAGACCCTTTCACTCGCAAACCAAAACCCTAGTTTCCTTAATGGGTCTCACATAAGCCCAAAATAAATAATAATTAACCCAAGCTAAAAACTAGCCCAAACTAATTAAAATAAACAAATAAACAAGTCTAGAAACCCAATCAAATTGTCTCCTCTAAAAATAATTAAAAATTGAATGCCCAACTAATTAAATAAGACATGTTCGTTGTTTCCGCATTTTGTCTGGTAGTAGCAATAGACCACTTAAAACAGATATTTCTCTCTTTTTTTAATGAATTAGAAGGCGTTCCATATACAGTTGGAAAGGTATTGAAGTCTAGTTTCCATCCTAGATAGAATCACATCAAAATACGATTTGTAGCTCCATTTATGACTAAAAGAGTAATTAAAGGTCAAACTATCCGAATCTAGTCTTCTTCTTCCAATCCTTGTGTAATGGTCTTGGTTCCACCAACAAGCCCTTCTTGAACATAAATGAGATTAATCAAGGCTTGATTTTTATTATTACAAATCCTCTTGAAGTCCACCTTAGCCAGTTGAGAAGTAATTAGGAGGCTTAACCTAATAGTTAGCCACTCCTTTGTATATATATGTGTAGGGCAACATACAATAGTAATGGTGGAGATTACCACATGAGATTATAATATTTCCTATTTAGTTTACATGCTATAATACGCCCCCTCAAGCTGAGGGTGGAGAATCAACCCGAAGCTTGAACCTGAAAGCTGTAAAAGAAGGAGTCGGAAGTGGCTTAGTGAAAACATCGGCAAGTTGATCCTTGGAGGAAATAAACCGGATCTGAATCTCTTTCTTCGCAACTCTATCTCGGACAAAATGATAATCAATCTCAATATGTTTTGTGCGAGCATGAAAGACAGGGTTTGCCGCCAAGTATGTGGCGCCAAGGTTATCACACCAAATGATAGGAGCATGGGTGGTCGGAATCTTAAGGTCTGTTAATAGGTACTGAAGCCAAATGACTTCAGCCGTGCCATCTGCTAAGGCCTTATATTCAGCTTCCGTTGAAGACCGAGCAACAGTGCGTTGCTTACCTGATTTCCATGAAATCGACGTCTGACCAAAGAACACAAGGTAACCACCCGTAGATTTCCTGTCCTCAATACTACCTGCCCAATCTGCATCAGTAAATCCATGTAAAGCAAAAGAGGAGCTGCGAGTAATGTGTAAACCATGTGATGCTGTACCACGAAGATAACGCAAGATGCGTTTTACTGCAGCCCAATGAGATTCTGTAGGAGCATGCATAAACTGACATACCCGGTTAACAGCAAAGCAAATATCCGGACGTGTGAAAGTGAGATATTGAAGAGCACCAACCAATTGCCGAAAACGAGTAGCATCAGGAAATAAAGAATCAGGCATAATGGTGGCTTTGGATGCTGAAATGGGGGTGTCAACAGGTTTACAAGATAACATACCAGCTCGCGTGAGGATGTCAAGTGTATACTTATGTTGACAAAGCATAAGTCCCATACTAGTAGTTTGAACTTCAACCCCCAAGAAATAATGAACATCACCCAAGTCTCGAAGTTTAAATTCTGAGCTCAATAACCGAATTAGGCGTTGCAGCAAAACAGCATTATTACCCGTAAGCAGGATATCATCAACATAAACCAAGAGATAGCAAATGTCGCTACCAACTGAGAAGATAAACAATGAGGTGTCCACTTTAGAAGCACGAAAACCAATGGACAATAAGAAGTCATTCAGACGCGTGTACCATGCTCGCGGAGCCTGTTTTAAGCCATATAAAGACTTATGCAATCGACATACATGACCTGGGAGAGCAGAATCAACAAAACCTGGAGGTTGTTTCATGTAAACCTCTTCATCAAGTACGCCATTAAGGAAGGCATTATGAATGTCAAGCTGATGAATTTTCCAACCACTCGAAACTGCAATGGAGAATACCAAGCGTACCGTTGCCTGTTTGATAACAGGACTAAAAGTTTCTGAATAATCAATACCTTCCTGCTGAGTGAATCCCCTTGCCACCAGGCGTGCCTTATACCTCTCAATACTACCATCAGATTTTCGTTTAATTTTGTAGACCCATCGGCTACCAACAACATTCATGGATGGATGAAACGGCACCAAAGTCCATGTGCTGTTTGTGCGGAGCGCTTGAATTTCCTCACGCATTGCATTATACCAAGCCTCATATCTGTTTGCATCATTAAAAACAAGTGGCTCATGTGAGGGAGGAGTATCTACCCGACGGAAGGAGGCAGAAGGAGAGGCTGCCGTGGTGACTAAAGCTGTCTTTGGTTGTCTCGGACGAAGGACCATGGGATGCGTGGAAGCAGCGGGACAAGGAGCAGCAGCACCTGTACCTGGAGTGTGCTGAAGAGGATAAGAGGAGAGATCAACACAAAGCTTTATACCAGGGGGTGAACTCGGGGAGGAGCTCGACGACACCGCAGATGGTGGTGAACCTGCTGTTGGGTCGGTTTCGGACCGAGATTGTGCTGCTCCTGAAACTTGCACATCTGAACCTGTTCCTGCACAAAAATCAGTGGAACGACAAGCATGTGGTGATAGTATGGCAATGCGGGGTGGTGAAGCAGGGTCAGATGGAACAACGGGCAAAGGTGGGTTGATATTTTTGGTGGTTTAGGTATGGGTAGGCAAGTATGAAGGAGGTTGCAATGATGGAAGGTAGGTAGGTGTAGTGGATGGTATGGGGTCAGTTGTTACCTGTTCAGATTTCCTAAAAGGGAAGACACTTTCATGAAAACGAACATGACGGGAAATATAGATACGATCAGACTCTAAATCAAGACAACGATATCCAAGATGAGACGAGCTATATCCTAAGAACACACATGGAGAAGACCGAAAATCTAATTTATGAGCATGATATGGACGTAAAAATGGGAAACAAAGACACCCAAAAATACGGAGAAAATTATAATCAGGAGTGCGATCAAACAAGCATGCATAAGGAGATTTATTTTGAAGGACAAGAGTAGGCATGCGATTAATAAGATAAACTGATGATTCCATAGCATAATTCCAATAGCGCAATGGAGCATGACACTGGCCTAGAAGGGTGAGACCAGTTTCAACAATATGCCTATGACGACGTTCAACTGTGCCATTTTGTTCATGAGTATGAGGGCAAATTAGGCGATGGTGAATACTAATGGTTTCAAAAAATTTATTTAATTTGCGATATTCGCCACCCCAATCAGTTTGAACAGATTTAATTTTACGAGAAAACTGACGCTCAACAAGAGTTTGAAAACGTTGAAACGTAGAGAATACATCAGATTTCGCAACAAGGGGATAATACCAGATATATTTAGTGTGCGCATCAACAAATATAACAAAATAACAGAAACCATCAGAGGAAAGCATGGGAGCAGGTCCCCAAACATCACTAAAAATTAAATCAAGCGGATTTGATGTTTTGTGACCCGTCGATCGTAATGACAAACGGGAAGATTTTCCTAAAGGACATGCTTGACATTGAGAAAACGATCGTCTAGACGTACAAACAATTTTATTTTCAGAAACTAATAAATTCAAAATGCGAGGAGTTGGATGACCTAAACGACGATGCCACAAGTCGGCAGTCGCGGAAATGGAAGGAGACAAATATGCTTGAGGAATTGACGTAGCTGAAGACTCCGAGAGGACATAAAGACCATCATGACTCCGACCGGAAAGAAGAACTTCCTTGGTGACGAGATCCTTCACATAAAACACAGAATCGTGAAATTCAAAATAAACATGATTATCACGACAGAATTTCTGAACAGATAACAACGGTTTTGTAATATGAGGTACGCGAAGAACATTAGTCAATGTAAACATGCGTTTTGGGGAATGTAAAGTAGAACGTCCAACATGGGATATGACAAGGGCCTTACCATCACCAACATGCAAAAAATCATTACCAAGATACGGTGCAGAATCGGTTAGAGTTGCAAGGTCCGGTGTCACGTGTTGATTCGCGCCGGTGTCCGGGATCCAATCAGCGATACTTCACGACTCAGTAGTGCCAGATTGGCACTATTCTGATGCTCATGTCCACGTTGCTGAAGTTGAGAACACTGAGGAGCAGTGTGCCCGAACATGTTGCACAGCTGGCAACGTGAATTTGATGAATTTTGTCCCCTGTTTCGCTGCCAGTTTGGCTGCCAAGTGTTGCTTCTATATTCATTGCTTCCCGTGTTATAAGAGTTCCCGTTTTGCCAATTTCCCGTGTTCCTTGAGCCAGAAAACCGAGAGCCTCTTGACTGATTTTGCCAGCTGCCATAAGAACGCCCTCTGTTGCGTCCAAACTGGGCAGAAGGCTGACGGTGAGAGAGCATTGCTGAGTGTGGCGTGGGCAGCAATGGTGCATGACTGGCAGCAGGTCCCAAAGACAAGTGAGAAGTTTTATGCACAAATTCATGGGTTAGCAAATGACTAAGCAAATCTGCATATGGTAGAGGGTCTGCCCTTGTAATCAGACTTGTCACTAAGTCCTTAAATTCTCCACGAAGTCCACGAAACACATATAGATTGAAATCGGTTAGCGAAATAGGTCTGCCAGCAGCTGCTAGCTCATCAAATAAAGTCTTAGCTTTTTGCAAAAATTGAGTTACCGAATCATCACCTTGTCTAAGGTCTTGAAGAGAACCATGAAGTTGCATAATCCTGGAATTGGATGTAGAAGCTAGAGCTTGCTCAAGTGTGTGCCATACCGCACATGAGGTTGTACAATCAACAACAAGATGAAGAACTTCCATGGACAGCGAAGAGAGCAATGCACTTAGAATGAGTTGATCTTGTTGTTTCCAATGGAGAAAGGATTGAGATACCTGAAGAGAGAGACCATCGGCAGCCATGGTGTGTGAAGAGGGGCAGGAGTTTGAACCATCAACAAAGCCGAAAACTCCTTGGCCTAAGAGATAAGGTTTCATCTGCATTCGCCAATATAAATAATTGGTGTTTGTCAACTTTAAAGAGGTGACTTGATGAGTGTGGGAGAGGGACACAATTGCTACGGCAGGAGGAGGAGAAGAGGCTGGCAGCAGAGGAGCATTAGTGGGGTTGAGAAGAGCATGGCCAACATCTGTATTTTGTGGCATAACTGATGCCGAAGAAGAGAGTTGACCTGCGGCAGGAGTGCAGGAGGGCACAACCGGTGCTGCGGTAGGGGAGGAGGTGGCTGCCGGCTGAGAGAGATCCATTTCAGAGAGGAGGAGAGGTGGCTGCCGGCTGAGAGGTGTTTTAATTTATTTGGGCTCTGATACCAAGTTGAGAAGTAATTAGGAGGCTTAACCTAATAGTTAGCCACTCCTTTGTATATATATGTGTAGGGCAACATACAATAGTAATGGTGGAGATTACCACATAGGAATGAGATTACAATATTTCCTATTTAGTTTACATGCTATAATATAGCCCATGTATCTTGAAAAAGTTCTTTGAACTTCTTAGCCCTAAGCCTAGTAACTGGACCAACTGGAACCTCCAATAGATCCTTTGATGGTTGGATCACATTAAGTTGGGTTTGAATCATATATTAAAACAATTAATTATGGATTTCCTTAAAATTCTTCATTTCCATGATATATAATGACAAGGAAATTCTTCGCCTGTCTAGCCTCAAAAAAACTTCATCCATTTTCTCCAATAACTTTCTCCATGTAAAGTCCCTGAATCTCATCAGCATATATTGAGCCATATGTTTGTTTTTCATAGAAAGTTCCTTTTCTTGTTAATTATATGTTAGCAAATGATCTGATAACACTTGCGAAACATGGACCAATATCCAAATAAATAACAAATACAGAAAACTTAAATGCGCAAGAGGAGTTTCTTTTGATTTTATGTCTCCTACCGCAATAGCTTTCTAATACATCTAACAATCTTCAAATTGCTGTCATCCTAACAGTTCACACAGTAGCTCTCCCTAACAGTGCTGCAGATCTATGTTTTGTGGAGAAGGAACACAATGCCATGTGCAAGGGTCAAATCTGTTGGTGTAAACTCAATCTACAAGGTTTTGTGGTTTCCCGGTGGCACCAAAATTTCAAATTCACTGGATGGAAACAATTACCGACATTAACTTCGTCATTTTCAGTTGTATCAAGATATTCTGGAATGCCGGATAGATTGTGGAAAGGGTGAAGCAGTGCCACGCACTTGATTTGCAGTTCACATGGCTTTGTCTAGCATGGTTTTGTCCCTTTTTCTTTTGCTGCTGATACATATTCGAGTACATTTCTAAAGCAATAAATGCTGACAATCCATGTTCATACTGCTGATTTTGAAAGGCTTTACAATTAACAAGACAAATGTAGTCCACAAGACCCTACCCATCGCAACAAAATAAATAAAAAACCTCAGATGTCTGAATCATGCCAAGAACTCTAAGAGTTCGTCCACAGAAATGATCCTTCTATAATTTATAACTCTAATTCAAGAGGGTAGATGTCTCAAGGTTGTCTGCAGTAGTCAAGTGGTCACAACTAAGGATAGAATTCCTAATAGCTAACTCCTTAAATTTCAAGTGGGTCCTGTGTAGATTGTTTTTCTCAAAAAAACTGGGGGCGTAATATATGTTATTAGTCTTCCTTTCCAGATCATGATTGATAGACAATACCATGTGATCCTTCACTTCTTCATGTCTCTCATTAGACCCCATCCAAATGATCGTACAGCACTAGATCCACAACGGTGCTCTTCCTTTGTTTTTGTTATCTTTCCTCTATAAATACAGAACACACACAATTTGCATTGTCAATCCAACGCAAGCCTTCACATTCTCCTCAATAATCAGAGTTTTCTGCTCTTTACTAAAACCCTAGCAATCCTCTTGTTGTTGTTACATTTACATCCAAACAAAATGTTGGCTATCCGCTTGCCTCGTATTCTTCAAGCTAAGCAAAATCTTCTTCGAGGATCATCTCTAGCAAGAGACGTTCGAAAAGGCTATATAGCAGTATATGTCGGAGAAGAAGAGAAGAAAAGATTTGTGATTCCATTATCATACCTGAACCAGTCTTCATTTCAAGAGCTGCTAAGTAAAGCTGAAGAGGAATTTGGATTTGATCATCCAATGGGTGCTCTCACAATTCCTTGTCGGGAAGACATCTTCCTCGATCTCACTTCTCGTTTAGATGCGTCATAAAAGGGACAGATTAACATGGTATATTAGATAAAACGATTTTGTAGCAAACTTGACAGATCATGTACAGATTATAAGCAGTGTCTCAGGATATTATTATTATTATTATTATGAAAACTTTTGAACCTTCAAAAATCTATTCATCTTCTTAGCATTTGCTTATTCATTTAGTTTCAGCGATTTCGTGGCTCAGCTTACTATATATCAAGAAATTAAATATATTGCCTTAAAGATTATCACCTGTGCAGATGATTCATTGAAGATTTCTTTTTATTAAAAGCAATATTTCTCTTCTTAAAAAAATGAGTGCTTGCAAAAAATTTCAAACTTCGAGCATGTTAAATAAAACACAACACATTAAAGTAATTGATCTAAATTAAATCATAAAAACGCAACATCATCCAGGATTTCTTTTCCCGCGTTATTATGGAGCCTTTAGTATAAATCTAGAAGATAAATATATATATACCTGAAAGTATTTAAGAAAATATAATTGAAACAGGGGAGACAGTAGATATTTTTACTGTTCATACAACTTAAATTTACAGAATTTGAATTTTTATTATTTGAAATGCAAGCATACAATTTATTATTTGAATTCCTATTCTTAAGCCATGATTTTTAATCCAGATTACGAATAATATGCCACTACTAACAACTTCCTAAAGACTAGGACAAACAAAAGACTTAATCAAAACAGTAACAACAAAACAGTAATTGATGAAATTAAATACAATTAACGTAAATTTGCAGACCTAAAATAATTAACTGACACTCCTCCATTTTTTAGGAGGTGCAAACAACAAATCTTTGCCTCATAAATTCATACTTGTTTGCTGGCAAAAGCTTTGTAAAAATGTCTGCAAGCTATTTTTCAGACCTGTAATAAATGAGACTGATTTCACCTTCCTTCTGCACTTCTCTCAAAAATAAATATTTGATCTTGAAATTCTTGGTTCTTCCATGAAAGACTAGTTTGCATGAAATTGCAATTGTTGCTTGATTATCCACAAACACTTCTATTTGATTAAATTGCTTCCAATTTCGAACATTGCAAAACTTCCTCAACCACACTACTTGATTTGTTATTGTTGTAGCGACAACAGATTCAACCTTTGTCGTAGATTGTGCGATAGTCTCTTGCTTCTTGGACCTCCATGAAAAAACTCTTAATCCTATGTTGAAGTAGTATCTAGAGGTACTCTTCATATCATCCGCTAAACCACCCCAATCACTATTAGAAAATCCTAGTAATTTGAAGTTTTGACACATCTTGAATTTTATACTAAAGGCAGTAGTTCCTTTAATATATCTAATGAACTTTTTTGTTGTTTTAAGATGAATTTCACTAGTACAATGCATGAATCGAGAGAGAATACTGACAACAAAAAGAATATCTGGTCTGGTTGCCATTAAATACATTAGGCAACCAATCATGCTTCTGAAATATCCCTTGTCACCCTTGTCTGCACCATCATCCTTGCTTAGCCTTTCCTTTGAATTCATTAGAGTAGCCATAGCCTTCCAATCTTTTTTTAGTATCTTCTTGGCATATTTCCTTTGATATATAAAGACTTCATTCCCTTCTTGCTTGATTTTCATTCCCAGAAAGTATGTCATCAATCCTATGTCTGTCATTTCAAAAATTTACATCATCTCCCCTTTGAATTCATCAATTAGCTTAATGTTGCTTCCTGTAATTAGAAGATCGTCAACATAAAGGGAAACAATAAGCAAATAATTTTTTTATGTTTCACATAAAGAGTGGCCTTGGACAAGCTCTTTTGAAATCTCAGGCTTGACAGGTGATCATAAATCTTGTTGTACCATGCTCTAGGTGCTTGTTTCAAGCCATATAGAGCCTTCTTGAGCAAGTAGACCTTTTCTTCTTCACCTTGTTCTACAAATCCATCAAGTCGATCCACATAGATTTCCTCCTATAAACTGCAATTAAGAAAGGCAGATTTTACATCCAATTGAAAAACCTTCCGTCAATTTCAAGCTGCCAATGCTAATATAAGTCTAATGGTGTCTAGTTTGGCAATAGGGGCAAATGTATCTATGTAATCAACTCTAAAGATTTGGTAATCCAATTGTAAGCTCCTTCTCCTTCATAATTTGAATCCTTTGCAAATGATAGTGGCCCAGTCTTTTATGCCACATATTAGTATTGCTAGTTGCTATGGAGAATGCATTAAGTTCTTATATTGGATCAAAAGAAAAACTCTTTCCTTTCATTTTCATTTTGAGATCTCCTAACTATTGACGTCAAGAATCTGACAACAACCATCTTCAAAAATCACTTTTAACCCTCTTTCAATTAGTTAGCCTACACTCAACAAATTCTAATTAATTTTTAGAATGAAAAGATAATAAATTAATTTTGTGCCTCTTCTTGTGCTTATGGTGATTTTCCCCTACCCTTTAACAGAAATGTAATCACCATTGCCAATCTTGACTTTGGTGATGTAAATTGGCATTAAGCTTTTGAAAAGCTTCTTGTCATTAGTCATATGATTCGTACAACCACTATCAATTAACCAACTTTCAGTTGAGCATTCATTACAAATCAGGTTCCTACGAAGAGTTGATCTTCATCGACTTGTTCTATGACTTGAGCTACAATCTCCTATTGCTTCCACTGTTGAGTTTTGCCTCTGCATATTACTTCTTCATGTCCAAATTGATTGCATTTTGAACATTTTGCATTGGGTCTCCTCTAACATTTGAACGAGGGGTGACCTTCCTTCTTGTAGTGATGATAAGGAGGATATTTTCTCTTTAAGCTCCCTTTTTTACTGTTGTTGTTTGTTGATACAGAACCGAAAAAGTGTCCCTTTTGACCTTTCTTCTTTTTCCATTTGCTCATGTCAGCTCCATGATGTCTTGCAAATAAAGCTCTTTTAGTCTTGACATCCTCGCTCATATGTTGTCTCTACTCTTGTGCTTACAAGGAATTCAGCAACTCTGCCAAAGAAATCTTCGACAGATCCTTTGTATTATCCAAGGTTATAATTGTAGCCTCATACCTTTTCAGGTATTGTGACTAGTAATTTCTCCACAATTCTAGAATCACTAAGATCAGACCCAAGTAGTATGATTTTGTTTGCATTCCTAAAGAGTTTATCTGAATACATTTTAATTGTTTCAGACTCCTTTATTTTTTGCTATTCAAAACACCTGCATTCCTCTTATTCTTTCATCCCCTACATACTCTTCCTTAATATAATCCCATATGGATTTTGCAATCTTGTGAGACATTATTCTTGTGAAAATTGTTGATTACACCACAGCACACAAGCAAGCTTTGGCCTTTGACTTCTTTCTCTTCAATCCCTTATAAGTTTTGATTTGCTTCATGGTAGGATTGTTTGGAAGTGTCGGAATAGCATAGTCTTCTTCCACTGCCTCCCAAAGATCCATAACTTCAATATTGATGTAGCAATTGAGGAGAAATTTCCTTTGGCTTCCATGATCACAAACACAAACAAAAAACCTCATGTAGATCCCTCAAGAATAAAGCACTGATACCAATTGAATGTATTTAAGAAAAACAAATTGAAACAGGGGGGAGAGAGAGGGAGAGAGAGAAAAATTCCAAAGATGATTTTGAAAAATAGATATTTTTACTGTTCTTATAACTTAAATTTGCCGAATTTGAATTTTTATTTTTTGAAATGTCAGCTTACAATTTATAGACCATAAATGATTGTTGCTACCCAAATTTTGACCCACTTATTTTCATGTTTCGGAAAATAATAAAAAAATAAAAAAAATAATACAAAAAAATACAAAAATCCCAAAAATCTTGTTACAGGGGGGAAATTGAATAAATTGAGAATTTAACAGTCAATGCAGGTCAAAATCGCGTCAATTAGAAATGAAGGATCAAATTAAAAGAAACGCGCAAGCTAAGGGCTGACTTGGAATTTTTGTGTTTTAAAACTTCTATAAATAGAAGGCATGACTACAAGAAAAAAAGGAGACTCTCACTCTCACTCTCACTCTCACTCATACCCCAAAACCCTAAACTAAAAAAAACCTAATATCTCTTTCTCCCGGCCCTTGGAGGTTTGGTTGCAGCCCCATCCTCTCATTTCAGTCCCACCATTTTCCTTTCGTCTCCATCTCCCTTCCTCGCGGTCGGCAGCCCATTTCCCATTTGTCTTTTGTTTTTATTTTCAGCTTTCCCCCGCTAGCTGCCTTCTCCGGTCAGCACCTTCAAACCCACACAGACCAGCCTCCCCATCGCCTCTGCCTCTCCTCTACACCTCCGACCAAGCTTGCCCCTCGCTCTCCCTTCTCAGGCCACCAGCCACCACAGCATCCATAGCAGCCTTCCCTCTCTTCCCAGCCGACCACCGTTGCCCCCACCAGCACCTTGTCGTCTCCCTCCTTCACCAAACAGCCACCGCCAGCCCTCTTCACAACAGCCCCTTTCCCATTTCGTCTCCTGCACCAAGCACACCAGTCGGCCATCTCCCTTTTCATCTCTTTCTTCCTCAGCCTCCTTGTCGGATCCGAACCAAAAAGCCACCAAACACACACCAACCAGCCATCTGAAGAACAGATCCGAGAAGACAGAAACCGACGAACAGACCCGAGATTTTAAAGAAGAGATGGGTTTTGATTTTGTGCTTTTTGTGTCTCTTATGTTTGCAGGTCATCGACGAGCACCCTTGGCAGCTAGAGCATAAGAAGAAGAAGAAGAAGAAGAAGAAGAAGAAGAAGGAAGAGAACAGATCTGGGAAGAACGGATCTCCGATCTGGAGAAGAACCCAGCTAGCCTTGATTGTGTTTGCTTGTGTGTTTTCTGTGCTTTGCAGGTCGCGTCGGAGTCGCCACCGGTGAGAGGAGGAAGGGAAGTTACCGCTCCGGCCACCCCCTGTTTTTTCACTGTTCGGTGGTGGCGCGTGGTTCCACGCGCCGCCAGTGGTGGTGGCGCGTGGGTAGACGCGCCACAGCCCCTGCACTGCTGCCTTTTTGTTCCAGAACTGCCCTTGTGCCCCTTTTTTTTTGTAATTTTCTTTTATATTTGTGTTTATTTGAACTTGTGTTGTATTTTTCATCGTTGTTTAAAGAATGTAATGAAAAGATATGAATAGACAATGTGTGTGTGAGTTGTATTTTATTTTCTTAAAAATGTGATGAAAAAGAATAAAAAAGATTGTGTGGGTGTGTGTTGTTTTTTTTATTCCATATTATGTTGTTTTGTTAAAAAAAAGAATATAAATATAAAATAAAAAATGTGTTTTCTTTGTAAAAATTTGAAACCAATGTTTCAAAAGTGTAAATCTTTTTTGGAATTTATTATTCATCATTAAGATTCGGATAAATAAATTTCAAGGAATTAAAAATCCAAAATATTCGGAGGAAATAGTATACTATTATTTACTATTCGGTGTTTGGATAAACAAATTTTATCCAAAATATTCGGCGGGAATAATATGTTATTATTTACTTTTCGGTGTTTGGATAAATAAATTCTAAAAGGTTATTGTCTAAAATATTCAGTGGTAATAATAATAATCAATAAAATTTATTGGATTTTTTAAGCCGATTGATTTTTTTTTTAATTGTAACATTTTTTATGAATAAATACTGACTTATTGAAACATTTTAAATCACATTTAAATAGGCAATGCAGCTTACCTCAGGTAAGGCGTATTAGGGGTGCTAATACCTTCTCTTTGCGCAACCGAGTCCCTTACCTTTGAATCTCCGAGCAGACCAGTACAAATCGGGTGTTCCTAGCGACCCTCAACAGCAAGGTGGCGACTCCTCATCAACTCCACATTGCGAGAGCCAGGATCCCTCCCGGGACGCCGCGCGGGGACGTGCGACAGAATGGCGACTCCACTGGGGAAGGTATTTTTTCTGAAAAATATTGGACTAAGCTTTGAATATTTTGATGTGATTTATTTGTTTCAATCTGTTTGAATTTTTTGTGTGTTTACTTTTAGCAAGTCTTTTGTATTTTTAATTCGTGCATATGTATATATGTTCATGCGTTAATTTATTTCAATTATATCATTGTAGTTTGCAACTTTAAGTTACGTGGGGGACTAGCAGCTTACCTATGACTTGAGTCAAGGTTTAAGTTTGTGTAAACCCCAACTCTTCGCTGAGAGCTTAGATGGTAGTGGTTGGTATACGTACCATCCCATTATCTGTTAAGACCCCATATTGCCTTTACGAAGGTGATCACTGGGACAGCAAGAGACCCTGTTTAGAGCCAAAAGTAGCAAACTCTTGCTGAGAGCTTAGATGGTAGTGATTGGTATACGTACTCATCCCATTATCTGCTAAGACCCTATATTGCCTTTACTGAAGGTGATCACTGGGACAAGAAGAGACCTCGTTAGAGCCAAAAGTAGCAAACTCATCATTTGTTGTGTAAACCTCAACTCTTCGCTGAGAGCTTAGCCGGTAGTGATTGGTATACGTACCATCTCATTATCTGCCAAGACCCTATATTGCCTTTACGAAGGTGATCACTGGGCAGCAAGAGACCTTGTTTAGAGTCCAATGTAGCAAACTCATCATTTGTTGTGTAAAGATTAGAACCAATCATTAGAGTGTGTGCTACCTTCATTATGTTTTGCATTAAGGCAAACTTTTCCGAGGCAATTTAAATTCAATAAGTGACACAGTAATCATCGCTTAGAAAATTTGCATTGTTGGGTTTAAGCAGAAATACAGTTTTTGTGTATCATACAATTGCTAAACGCATGTGTCACTTCTCAAAGGACGAGTTTGTTAAAAAAAAAAAAAAATTGCATATGCATTTTTACATGCATTCCTAAGGTTTTTGGTGTATCGTACAGTTGTCACAAGCATGTGTCACTCCCCGAAGGGCGAGTTCGTCAAAAAAAAAAAATTGCATGTATCATACAATTGTTAAAAGCATGTGTCACTTCTCAAAGGACGAGTTTGTCAAAAAAAATAAATTGCATATGCATTTTTATATGCATTCCTAACGTTTTTTTGTATCGTACAGTAGTCACAAGCATGTGTCACTCTTTGAAAGACGATGTCGTAAAAAAAAAAAAATTTTGCATATGCATTCCCATAGTTTTTGTATATCATAGACTAGTTTGTAAAATTTTTTGCATATGCATTTTAACATGCATTCCCATAGTTTTTGTATATCATGTAATTGTTACAATCAAGTTCATATGCTTTTCAAGATGCATTCTCACAAGTTTTTGTTTATCATGTAATTTTTATGATCACATGTCATTCCTCGAGGGTCGAGCCCCCAAACAAAAAATAAAAAGTCAACATGCACTTACATTTCTGCACGCATTCCCATTGTTTTTGTTTATCATGCAATTATTACGATCGCGCGTCCTTCCTCGAGGGTCGAGCCCGTAAAAAAAAATGCATGCACATTTCAACATGTATTCTCACAGTTTTTGTTTAGCATGCAGTCATTACAACCACGTGTCGCTCTTTAAAGGGCAAGTTTGTCAAAAAAAAATCATACGTGTATTCTCAGTTTCAACATGTATTCTCAGTTTTTGTTTAGCATACAGTCGTTACAATCACGTGTCGCTCTTTTAAAGGCAAGATTGTCAAAAAAAAAAACATGCATATGCATTTCTATAGTTTTGAAATAGGGGTCCCTCAATTTGTCATCCTCCGAAGAGTCAAGAGTCATTGGACATTTGATATTGCTGAGAAGAACCGGTTCCGATACAAAGTCATCATTCATGTTTCTTCTGCAAGCCCACAACAAAGTTCTCTGCTCTCTAGTGAAATCAAGTGGGACATATGCCCAGATATTATTTGGAGTTGTTAGTACAATCATCAATGGGGATTTTGGGAAATTCAGGTTTTCTTTTGAGAGAGTGCGGGTAATCCATTTTCGGAAGCAAGCATCAGTGAAAGAAGTTGTCTGCCTGTTTAAAGTATCAAATTGATTTCTCTCCGAATCAGATAGAGTTATTGCGGCACTGTCAAATCAGAAAGTTTGATGCCGCCATGCACAGAAGACCATGTTATTTTGAGCACAATTTTGTCTGTTAAAGCGAAGATGAATATCTTGAGAGAGAAGATATAACATGATACTGTTGAATTTGATCCGGTGTCTGAGAAGTCAAAGTATGTGCACTGCAAGATTACATTGCTCGAAGAAGCGAAATTTCTGCCAAAAGAGTCTTTTCAGTGTATGATGAATTTTTTAATGATTTGCGCACTTTGGTGTTCTGACAAGAGTGCTTCCTAGCTCGATCTATTTTTTATGTCCAATGAGGAGTGCGGTGGAGCGAAAAAAAATTGTCTTCTTTTTGCGACATAATCCAGATGAGAGATATGAACAGTCGCAAGAATTTTAGTAATCAGGTGTAGAGATTAGTCAGCAAGAGGCAAGTTAAGCTTTGTGGAGGATGTTATCGTCGACAGTGTCAGCAATAAATCATCGCGAGCATAAGCGAGATCAATGAGCAGTGGCAATACAGAAATGTTTGTTTGGAAAGCCTCGGAAAAGTGTCGCATTGTCAGTAATTTTCTCATCAGCTATCACTTTGTTTTGGGGTTAAATCATCATTTCATTGAAGCATGTGTTTTCATTGTCTTTTTGTTGTTTTGAAATCAAGGGATGTTTGACATTCTTATTTTGTACAAAATATTTTGATCAAACTCCAACATGCAAAATTTGAAGTTCTTATTTTTAAAGTATTTTGATTACAAAATTGACCCAACTCGTTGTTAAAAAACATGATGACCAATACCAGATGACCGAACAATTTTTGAGCCCATACACCGAGTTTTTGAACCACATCATAGTACTACGCTTTATTAGTATGCATATTGACATGTAATGGATTTGGAACTTATGGACCCGTGAATCATGACTCTTGCATGTCCAAATTATTACATTGGACGAGGTCAAAATTTATCAGTTAAAACCAATTTTGCTTGAAATGACAAAAGGCCATCTTTGTTTATTTCCTTCACTATTCTTGAAATATGTATCCCTTGTTACTCTCAATTTGAGCCTTATATTATATTTTTTGAAAAACACCCGACATGGATCACACCCTCACACTGAGGGTAAATACACTGGGGGCAAATACAGTAGGAGCCAATAAGAGATTTGCAGTTTGAGGATGCAGTGGCAACATGGGAATCAATAGAAGGGAGAATGTTTAACGATGAAAACCCAATATTTGGAACAATCAAATTGAGATAGGACATGACAAAAACCAAGAGTCAATGGTAAGGACAAGTTCAAAAAAAAGAAAAGAAAAAAAGGAAAAAAAAGGGAAAATGAAAAAAAAAAGAATATTGAACTATGCCATGTCCGTTGGTATTTGTGGTCAAACCTCATGTGGGAAGAAATGTTAATAAGATTTTTGAGTCTACAAGATAAGTTGTCCATCAAAGGAAGATTGTGCAGAATTGTTTTGTTAGACTGTTGAGAGCAACAAGTGATGAAATAACATCAGATGACAAATGATGATTCAAGTTTTAGTATTCCCCTTTTAAGTTTGAAATTGTCAAATGAAAGGAATGACATGGTTGTAGAGATTCCTAAAGCATTGGCTGATTGATAAAAATCATATTAAGATAATTGGCGTATTTTGATGTGGTCTCTTCTACTAAGACAATAAGAGCAAATGAGTTAATAACTAGATGATGGTGATCCTAGGTCTTTGAAACCCTTAAACATGTTTTGAGCCTATGAATATCCCTTTCTTTTATACCCATGAACCATAGCCTTATTACATGCTTGTAAAAGTCCTTCTTGATCAAGCGAACATTTTTAACTGATAAGTGGCGCTCTCAAAATTTGTTAGAGTTTTTCCATAAGGGTTATAATTTCATGAAAAAATTGCAAGTTGTTATGCATATTAATAAGGTAAGTACTGAAAGATGAGACAAATTTTTCGACTGAACTTCAAGTTTTTACTCAGCTCTAAATGTTTGAAAACCACAAATCATCACTTCATCATGTACATACCCCAAAATCTGAGATTAGAATTGAAAAAAAAAACCCATAAAAAGATAATTTTAATCTCACAATGAGTCAATTGCTGTTTGCAAAATGCAAAATATTTACAGATCTGCATTTATTGAATATCGTGTGTTGGGTATTTGACCAAATGAATTTGATTTTCAACAAATGACATCTCTTTGATTTTATTGCAATGATTAGACTTTGGAAGCACATGATCTTTGAAATTAGTGACTTAATTCTAGAACAAGAAAGATTTAGAGAAAATATTGACCGGATTTGAAGAATCCTTGACATTGACAATTCTCGGCTATCATCGGAATGCTCAGCAGTTAGAGGCCGAAATGTGGATCTTGATAGGAATGCAAATAATTTCACATCAGCTTGGGGGCAAAGAAGCAGAAGCAGATGATTGATTTAGTGAAATTCATCGATGAGAACCAACGGATTCAACTCAGGGCAACGTGGCTTAATAGAGAGTGATGGTGTGGTAAGCTTCAACGAGTGATTGAGAATAAGATTGCATTTGAAGGACAACTTCAGATTTCAGAAATATCATCTTACTCGCAGATTTGTTTGTCTCCAAAGATTTGTTGCATGGTTGCATTTTGATAAATGTTGAAAAGTATACATGTCGTAAAGGTTGATCATGAGATAATTGTTGCGAAGCTAGTCGACTCAAGGTTCAGTTCACTGCATGTATATGAGAGACAAAAAACCTCGTTAATGACAATATCATATTTCTTTGCAAACAAAATGGATTTGTTTAGAAGAAATTGAGTCTATGACGAAGAGTTTAAGATTGCATGGCTGGAACATTTGCATCGGCTCAGGGCGAGATTGATCACAAGCTAAGAGAAATTTATTGATGATAGCATGGAGCATGCACCGATGAGTTTTTGATGCATTTATGGATGACTTGGAAATTCCATGAAGGTTGATGATGACATACTGCAAGAGAAACATGACTCGATTGATTAATTAACTGATCGACAACCGAAGATAAGGTCGGCACTAGCAAGCTTTGCAATGATTGTTAGCAGACACACGCAAACCCAGGAGTTGTTATTGAGAGATTCCAAGAAAATTGATGGTTGGTTACACTCCTTCACGATGAATCAAACCTGGGGCAATGTTAAACTTGATAAGCACCGAGAGCGGAGATCATCGCAGATCACGCCGTAAGAATTAATTCGCTTGAGACTTGATGAATGAATGACAACAAAGCTTTGGAGGCTGGGCAAAAACATTCTACGACAATGGAGCATCAGAAAAAGGGGACCTATATTTCTTAGGTAAGTATACATGCATCACCATGCATTGCATTATATTTCTTAGGTAAGTATACATGCATTACCATGCATTGCATTAGAAAAAAAGAGGACCTATATTTCCTAGGTAAGTATCCATGCATCATCATGCATTGCATCCCCATCTTCCATCTTCCATCCGGGTAGGTCACCCATAATAATGAGACCCTATTTTTCATCATCATCCATTCGGGTAGGTCACCCAGAAAAATGAGACCATGCTAGTCGGGTAGGTCACCCAGAAAAATGAGACCACGCTAGCCGAGTAGGTCACCCAGAAAAATGAGACCATGCTAGCCGAGTAGGTCACCTAGAAAAATGAGACCATGCTAGCCGGGTAGGTCACCCAGAAAATGAGACCCTTCCATCTTCCATCCGGGTAGGTCACCCGTAAAAATGAGACCCCTCCATCCTCCATCCGGGTAGGTCACCCGTAAAAATGAGACCCCTCCATCCTCCATCCGGGTAGGTCACCCGTAAAAATGAGACCCAATCCTCCATCCGGGTAGGTCACCCGTAAAAATGAGACTCAATCTCCCATCCGGGTAGGTCACCCTGAAAAATGAGACCCTTCCATCTTCCAGCCGGGTAGGTCACCCGTAAAAATGAGACCCTTCCATCTTCCAGCTGGGTAGGTCACCCGTAAAAATGAGACCCTTCCATCCTCCATCCGGGTAGGTCACCCGTAAAAATGAGACCCTTCCATCTTCTAACTCGGGTAGGTCACCCAGAAAAATGAGACCCTTCTAACATTCTAACTCGGGTAGGTCACCCAGAAAAATGAGACCCTTCTAACTGTTAACCCGGGCAGGTCACCCGTCATAATCAGACCCGGGTAAGTCATCCGTCACTATCGAGACTCTTTCAATTGGGTAGGTCACCCGTCATAATCAGACCCGGGTAAGTCATCCGTCACTATCGAGACTCTTTCAATTGGGTAGGTCACCCGTCATAATCAGACCCGGGTAAGTCATCCGTCACTATCGAGACTCTTTCTACTTGGGCAGGTCACCCGTCATAATCAGACCCGGGTAAGTCATCCGTCACTATCGAGACTCTTCTATCTAATTTCTTTTATTTGTGCAGGTCACCCATCATAATGAGATCATCTCCACCATTTTAATTTAATTTATTTTATTTTCTTTATTTTTCTTTACAACGCTTACTATTTTTTTGCAAGACTTGATCGTAAGCATTGTAAAGAGAGGGCAATCATTGCACCCAAATTTTGACCCACTTATTTTCATGTTTGGAAAATAATAAAAAATCAAAAAAATACAAAAAAATACAAAAATCCCAAAAATCTTGTTACTGGGAAAATTGAATAAATTGAGAATTTAATAATCAATGCGAGTCAAAATCGCGTCAATTAGAAATGAAGGATCAAATTGAAAGAAGCGCACAAGCTAAGGGTCGACTTGGAATTTTTGTGTTTTAAAACTTCTATAAATAGAAGGCATGACTACAAAGAAAAAAAAAAGGAGACTCTCACTCTCACTCTCACTCTCACTCATACCCCAAAACCCTAAACTAAAAAAAACCTAATATCTCTTTCTCCCGGCCCTTGGAGGTTTGGTTGCAGCCCCATCCTCTCATTTCAGTCCCACCATTTTCCTTTCGTCTCCATCTCCCTTCCTCGCGGTCGGCAGCCCATTTCCCATTTGTCTTTTGTTTTTATTTTCAGCTTTCCCCCGCTAGCTGCCTTCTCCGGTCAGCACCTTCAAACCCACACAGACCAGCCTCCCCATCGCCTCTGCCTCTCCTCTACACCTCCGACCAAGCTTGCCCCTCGCTCTCCCTTCTCAGGCCACCGACCACCACGAGCATCCATAGCAGCCTTCCCTCTCTTCCCAGCCGACCACCGTTGCCCCCACCAGCACCTTGTCGTCTCCCTCCTTCACCAAACAGCCACCGCCAGCCCTCTTCACAACAGCCCCTTTCCCATTTCGTCTCCTGCACCAAGCACACCAGTCGGCCATCTCCCTTTTCATCTCTTTCTTCCTCAGCCTCCTTGTCGGATCCGAACCAAAAAGCCACCAAACACACACCAACCAGCCATCTGAAGAACAGATCCGAGAAGACAGAAACCGACGAACAGACCCGAGATTTTAAAAAAGAGATGGGTTTTTGATTTTGTGTTTTTTGTGTCTCTTCTGTTTGCAGGTCATCGGCGACCACCCTTGCCAGCTAGAGCATAAGCAGAAGAAGAAGAAGAAGAAGAAGAAGAAGAAGAAGAAGAAGGAAGTGAACAGATCGGAGAAGAACGGATCTCCGATCTGGAGAAGAACCCAGCTGGTTTGATTGTGTTTGCTTGTGTGTTTTCTGTGCTTTGCAGGTCGCGTCGGAGTCGCCACCGGTGAGAGGAGGAAGGGAAGTTACCGCTCCGGCCACCCCCTGTTTTTTCACTGTTCGGTGGTGGCGCGTGGTTCCACGCGCCTCGATGGTGAGGCGCGTGGGTAGACGCGCCACAGCCCCTGCACTGCTGCCTTTTTGTTCCAGAACTGCCCTTGTGCCCCTTTTTTTTTGTAATTTTCTTTTATATTTGTGTTTATTTGAACTTGTGTTGTATTTTTCATCGTTGTTTAAAGAATGTAATGAAAAGATATGAATAGACAATGTGTGTGTGAGTTGTATTTTATTTTCTTAAAAATGTGATGAAAAAGAATAAAAAAGATTGTGTGGGTGTGTGTTGTTTTTTTTATTCCATATTATGTTGTTTTGTTAAGAAAAGAATATAAAAATAATATAAAAATGTGTTTTCTTTGTAAAAATTTGAAACCAATGTTTCAAAAGTGTAAATTCTTTTTGGAATTTATTATTCATCTGTTAAGATTCGGATAAATAAATTTCAAGGAATTAAAAATCCAAAATATTCGGAGGAAATAGTATACTATTATTTACTCGTTCGGTGTTTGGATAAACAAATTTTATCCAAAATATTCAAGTGGAATAATATGTTATTATTTACTTTTCGGTGTTTGGATAAATAAATTCTAAAAGGTTATTGTCTAAAATATTCAGTGGTAATAATAATAATCAATAAAATTTATTGGATTTTTAAGCCGATTGATTTCTTTTTTAATTGTAACATTTTTTATGAATAAATACAGACTTATTGAAACATTTTAAATCACATCTAAATAGACAATGCAGCTTGCCTCAGGTAAGGCGTATTAGGGGTGCTAATACCTTCTCTATACGCAACCAGTCCCTTACATTTGAATCTCTGAGTAGACCAGTGCAAATCGGGTGTTCCTAGCGACCCTCAACAGCCAGGTGGCGACTCCTCATGAACTCCACATTGCGAGAGCCAGGATCCCTCCCGGGACGCCGCGAGGAGCGTGCGACAATGATCATGGATTCCTATTCTTAAGCCATGATCTCGAATCCATGATCACAAATAAGATGCCACTACTAATAACTTCCTAAAGACTAGGACAAACAAAAGACTTAATAAAAGCAATAATAGATAAAATAGTAACTGATGAAATTAAATACAATTAACGTAAATTTGCAAACCTAAAATAATTAACTAACAATATAAACTATTAATAATAATTATGAATCAATCAAATATTTAATAAATATTATATCTATAGAATTTGATTATCTTGATTGGCACCTTTATTATCTTCTTGATTTATCCTTTACTAAGATGTGATGAATGAATGAATGAACGAAAAAACAGTTCACATGAATATTGTATTTTTTATATTAGTACAAACTATATTTACATTAATCTGCAATACCCACTAGCTAGACAAAATTGCACTAATGGCTCATGGAAGTGTTCTGTGTGTTTGTTATCCTTTAAAATGTGAGTGATATCAATGACAGTTTTTACCACTGCAAGGAAGTGTCAAGCCACCAATGATCAAAACAATAAAAAAAAATTTAGAGAGTATAGGCGTTGCCTCGCGTGCAGGGGGGTGAATCGGAGGTTTTCCTATTACTCAACTCATCCTCATATGCGCGAGCTCACTTCTACTTCCTTTGTTGGTTACTACCCCATCTCAAGTTATAGTATATAAACACTTAATAAAAGTCTTCTTTCTCCAATATAAGATAGCAGGTCCTATATATACTCTTTGCACTCAAGGGGTCTTTTGTGTTTTACCAATGTGGGATAGACTTTTGAAATATTTATTTTAATTTTTACAGCACAACATCGGACCCATAAATCATAAACTGTTTCAGAAACCTTTGGTGAATCCTTTGATGTTGATGCCGTAGAATGAATGTCAAAGAATTTGGTTAGCAAAAACACTAGGTAAACGAACTCCGACTGACATTTGTATTCTTTATACAGAGGAAAAGTAAACACTTGAAATTTAAGATAACTTGTTGTTTAAGGTTTTCTAGTAATATAAAAAAGTGAAAACTATGAGGTGGTATTGATCAAATCTGTTGGTATATAAATGTTAATTTAATATGACTTGAAGAAATTAATTGGACATGATTATCTTTTATTCTTACTTGTTAGGGTAGAAATACATATTATTGTATTGTACACGTGTGGTGTATGGTATATGAAGTACCTATATATACCTATTATGTGACACAAGCAGATGTTATGTTGAATTTCTTTTCGAAGTTGCAGTGTTATCATTGTACATAGTTCGTAGTCAATATTATATTCTCTACACAGAATACATTAGCGAATAGACATTGTTGCTTTTCTATCTTCTTTTTCTTGAAGAAAAGGTCGAGGAATAATTTGGGTTTATACCAGTGGGCGGTGTTATACGGTTACACTTCTGTGTAGAAGATATCTTCATTAATATCATATCCTAGTTAGGGATCATAATGTTGAAGTTCAATATCAACTAGATAATGTAGGAATCCTTAATGAACAAGGACTTTTAATAGGCTAGTTTATTAGAATCCTTGTTTAATTAGAATGTTAGATTACTAAATAGATTAGTTTAATTTCTTAATTGTCTAGCCCTTGAGACCTATAAATAGGCTTTTAATTAGAAGGATAATACATAAGTTTATAGAAATATAGAGAAGATCTAAAAAGTGCATTTTTCAGAGAACACTTAATAAAAGATATCACTCCTCTCATTCTTCTTCTTGTTATTTAGTTTTGCTCTTATGTTTGTTCTTCTAAATCAATCATCACAACCTAATCTTGTCTTCTAACAAGTGGCATTAGAGCTTAGGTTTGATTATTTAACATGGGCAATTTAAACTTTCCATAAGGATGTCCTAGGTTGACAAATCAAAACTATGAAACTTGGTGTATTCGAGTAAAAGCTTGACTAGGTTACCAACAAGTATGAGAGACAGTTGAAAAAAGCTTTGAGCATTTTATAGATAGAGCAATGTTGACTTAACCCCAAAGAATCAACAAGTAATCACAATCATCCACCAATGTCTTGATGATGCCATTTTTCAGATCGTTGTCAATGCAATCATCCACCAATGTCTTGATGATGCCAATTTTCAGATAGTTGTCTAGGACTTGAGACGTATGAATAGGCTTTTAATTAGAAGGATAATACATAAGTTTATAGTGACATTGAGAATAGCTAAAAAGTGTATCTTTTGAGAGAACTTATAATAAAAGATATCACTCGTCTCATTCTTCTTCTTGTTATTTAGTTTTGTTCTTATGTTTGTTCTTATAAATCAGTCATCACAACCTAATCTTGTCTTCTAACAAGATGCATTAAAGCTTAGGTTTGATTATTTAACATGGGTACTATAAACTTTCCATATCGATGTCCTAGGTTGACAAACTGAAACTATGAAACTTAGTGTATACGAGTAAAAACTTGACTAGGTTATCAACATGTATGAGAGAGTTGAAAAAAGCTTTAAGCAGTTTATAGATGGAGCAATGTTGACTTAAGCCTAGAAGATTAGCAAGTATTCACAATCATCCACCAATGTTTGGATGATGTCATTTTTGAGATAGTGGTTAATACAATCATCACCAATGTCTTGATGATGCCAATTTTCAGATAGTTGTCTAGCCCTTGAGACCTATAAATAGGCTTTTAATTAGAAGGATAATACATAAGTTTATAGAAATATAGAGAAGATCTAAAAAGTGCATTTTTCAGAGAACACTTAATAAAAGATATCACTCCTCTCATTCTTCTTCTTGTTATTTAGTTTTGCTCTTATGTTTGTTCTTCTAAATCAATCATCACAACCTAATCTTGTCTCCTAACAAGTGGCATTAGAGCTTAGGTTTGATTATTTAACATGGGCAATTTAAACTTTCCATAAGGATGTCGTAGGTTGACAAATCAAAACTATGAAACTTGGTGTATTCGAGTAAAAGCTTGACTAGGTTACCAAAATGTATGAGAGACAGTTGAAAAAAGCTTTGAGCATTTTATAGATAGAGCAATGTTGACTTAACCCCAAAGAATCAACAAGTAATCACAATCATCCACCAATGTCTTGATGATGCCATTTTTCAGATAGTTGTCAATGCAATCATCCACCAATGTCTTGATGATGCCAATTTTCAGATAGTTGTCTAGCCCTTGAGACCTATAAATATGCTTTTAATTGGAAGGATAATACATAAGTTTATAGAAATATAGAGAAGATCTAAAAAGTGTATTTTTCAAAGAACACTTAATAAAAGATATCACTCCTCTCATTCTTCTTCTTGTTATTGAGTTTTGCTCTTAAGTTTGTTCTTCTAATCTTGTCTTCTAACAACTGGCATTAGAGCTTAGGTTTGATTATTTAACATGGGCAATTTAAAAAGTAAATGAGATTCAGTAAGATATAGGTACAAAAACATTTTTTTTCAAAGAAAACATAGTTATGGATATTTCTAAAAGGGTAGAGGACATAAACAAAAAAATAAATATTTGGAAAAAAAGGTCAACATAGATGAAATCAGATCAAGGAAGTGGTTTTATCCTGTGATGATGGAACACAATGCCTTCGTAGCACATGTGCAAGGGTCAAATCTGGTTTTGTCTAGCACGGTTTTGTGGTATCCCGGTGGAAAATATATTCCAAAACTTCAAATTCACTGGATGGAAACAATTACCGATATCCTGAAATGCAGGGTCATGAAAAGGGTGAAGCAGTGCCACGCAGTTGATATACACTTCACATGGAATATATTTCTTTTGCCCCGTTTTCTTTTGCTGCTGATACATATTGGAATATATTTCTAATGCAATAAATGCTGATAATACATGTTCCTACTGATTTAGAAAGGCTTTATAATTTACAAGACAAATGCGGTCCATAAGACCCTACCCATCGTAACAAAACAAAAAAAAACCTGAGGCATCTGAATCGAATTCAAGAGGGTACGTAGATGTCTAAAGGTTGTCTGCAGTATTCAAGTGGTCACAACTAAGGATAGAATTCCTCACAGCTAACTCCTCAGGTTTCAAGTGGGTCCTGAGTAGATTGTTTTTCTCAAGAAAAAAACTGGGGGCGTAATATATGTTATTAGTCTTCCTTTTGAGATCATGATTGAAAGACAATACCATGTGATCCTTCACTTCTTCACGTCTCTCATTAGACCCCATCCAAATGATCGAACAGCACTAGATCCACAACGGTGCTCTTCCTTTGTTTTTGTGATCTTTCCTCTATAAATACAGAACACACACAATTTACCTTGTCAATCCAACGCAAGCCTTCACATTCTCCTCAATAATCAGAGTTTTCCGTTCTTTACTAAAACCCTAGCAATCCTCTTGTTGTAAAAACAGTTAGAAAAGGTCAACTGAGAGCCTTTAACTATAATTCTGTTAAAATTCTGTTAAACAGATAATGACAGTTGTATACAAGTCTGAAAAAGCATACACTGCTTGATATATAAACTGGAAAGAATAAAATTCAAGATATGCAATAAGATTGAAGTTGCAATCTTTTTGTACAATCCTTCCTCTCTTCTAAAACTATCTGCATGCTTAAATTTGTTCCTTCCCAAATTCTGTGAAATTGAAAAACCTGCAAAATATAGTTACAAAAGACAATCACGAAACTAACAGAAGCAGTGCCACGCACTTGATTTGCAGTTCACATGGCTTTGTTTAGCAAGGTTTTGTCCCTTTTCCTTTCGCTGCTGATACATATTTGAGTACATTTCTAAAGCAATAAATGCTGACAATCCATGTTCATACTGCAGATTTTGAAAGGCTTTATAATTTACAGGACAAATGAGGTCCATAAGACCCTACCCATCGCAACAAAAATAAATAAAAACCTCAGACGTCTGAATCATGTCATGATAACTCTAAGAGGTCGTCCACAGAAATGATCCTTCTATATCTTATAACTCTAATTCAAGAGAGTAGATGTCTAAAGGTTGTCTGCAGTATTCAAGTGGTCACAACATAGGGTAGAATTCCTCACAGCTAACTCCTCAGATTTCAAGTGGGTCCTGAGTTGATTGTTTTCTCAAAAAAAAAAAAACTGGGGGCGTAATATATGTTATTAGTCTTCCTTTTGAGATCATGATTGAAAGACAATACCATGTGATCCTTCACTTCTTCACGTCTCTCATTAGACCCCATCCAAATGATCGAACAGCACTAGATCCACAACGGTGCTCTTCCTTTGTTTTTGTGATCTTTCCTCTATAAATACAGAACACACACAATTTACCTTGTCAATCCAACGCAAGCCTTCACATTCTCCTCAATAATCAGAGTTTTCCGTTCTTTACTAAAACCCTAGCAATCCTCTTGTTGTTCTTACATTTACATCCAAACAAAATGTTGGCTATCCGCTTGCCTCGTATTCTTCAAGCTAAGCAAAATCTTCTTCGAGGATCATCTCTAGCAAGAGACGTTCGAAAAGGCTATGTAGCAGTATATGTTGGAGAAGAAGAGAAGAAAAGATTTGTGATTCCATTATCATTCCTGAACCAGCCTTCATTTCAAGAGCTGCTAAGTAAAGCTGAAGAGGAATTTGGATTTGATCATCCAATGGGTGGTCTCACAATTCCTTGTCGGGAAGACATCTTCCTCGATCTCACTTCTCGTTTACATGCGTCATGAAAGGGACAGATTAACATAGAATATTAGAGAAAACAATTTTGTAGCATACTTGACAGATCATGTACAGATTATAAGCTGTGTCTCAGGAGATTATTTATTATGAAAATTTTTGAACCTTCACAGATTTTCATCATCTTAGATTTGCTTATTCATTTAGTTTCCGCGATTTCATGGCTAAACTTACTATATATCAAGAAATTAGATTTATTGCCTTAAATATTATAACCGAATGAAAAAAAAAATGAAAGACAACACTGACAAACATTTAACATATGTGGACCAAAATTAACTATTGCCGCTTACACGTCCCCCATCACCGCCATTATGCATTTTTTATTTCTTGGTGTTGAGGTTACATAATCTAAACAACTTGTTTTTCACTCACCATAAGTATATCAGAGATCTCCTTGCCAAAACCAGTATGGACGGATTGCTAAGAAAAGCCGAAGAAGAATTTGGATTTAATCATCTGATGGGCGGTCTTACACTTCCTTGCCGAGAAGATACCTTTATTGACATCATCTCAGGCTTCAATTTAGCATAACACAGCAGGAATTATTTTTCTTCAACACTTTTGTACATCATTTATTTTTGGTATAGACAAATGGGATGGGAAATCTGCAGAGTTGCTCACTTTCTCAATATCAATATTCAAAATAAGAAAATTGTCTCAAATATCCTGTTTTAAAATTTTGAGACCAATCCCGACAAAACTATAAGACCACTCTTGAATCAAAACAAATGGATAATCCATCATGAGATTAAAAATCATTCAGTTATTAGTAAATTGTTAAATAAATCACTTACAATTCACAATTGTTTTGGTGATCAAAATATAGTAATGATATTTTTCTCTCTTATTACTGTTAATGGTAAGGAATAAATATTATAAAATAAAAAATAATTTAATTTCTTCTTCTAACAATAATTATGATGTCATCGATAGTATTATCAATAATAACTAGAATATTATTATTTTAAAAATATTTAAAATATCATCTATAATAATTGTAACAATTTGACAACATGACACTAACAATGATAATAAGAATCAAAACAATAATATCACATAAACAAAATGGTTGGAAAAATTGGAGCAAATTATCTGCAATGAAAATGTTAATGGTAAGAAATAAACTTTGCTCATTGCCCTCCACTTTGCCGTAGCCATAAACAAACTTTTTAACATGCAAAAAAATGTTAATAATCTTAGATATTTTTTACAATACTATATATCTGAGCAAAATAGTTAGCCTACAAAACTTTCGATTCTTACTATAGAAAACATATTTACAACAACAAGAATAATAATAATAATAATAATTGTATAGTAGGTTTTGATCCTTGGATGGATCGATAGTTCCCTACCTAAAGGACCTCTTTCTCAAGTCATTAGTACGCTGTATGTTGCTTGACAATGACTCGTCCACAAATATAATTTTTTTCATTCATTCTCCTGAAAATGTCTCTCTAGCATATCTCCCTAGTTACTCCAAAACTCAGTTTTGTGTTTTGTCAACATTTAATGTTCCACCGTCTGGACCGCAATCAAGCTTAATTATCTATGTGCTTGTATGGCATTCTGGTTTTAGACGAGCAGACATTGTAGGAGAGAGATGAATCCTCACTACCCTATTGGTGTTGATTGATTACAAGGCAAGGCCACATGCATGTCCCGTTTGAGATGTCCTGAGCAGACCGTAGCAAATGATTTCTAGCCACTCTAAATGCTGATTCTATCTCTTCAATCTATTTCTTCTATATATGAATCTGAAGTGGGGTACTCTCTTAAGATTGTCTCCAAAACTTTCTTACCCATAAGCTGTACCAGCAAAGTCTACTGATTTTATTCACTACAATTTCCTTGACGATGAGTTGCGAGACAAGACCATGTGATCCTTCAGCTGCTTATGTTTCTAAGCAAACCCCACTTGGGCTGCTTATCCTCTCATCCACACTTTTCCACACACTAATAAAATCCATATATATATACACGAAGGCACTCCCCACAACCATATCAAATATCAAATCCTTACATTCTCTCTTAGAAAGCATATCCTCCTCAACATTACTCTGATAACATCCTTTTCTAGCAGAATAATACAGATCGCACGATGGCTATCCTACTGAAGGGCATCATGAATGCAAAGCGAATTCTCCGTCGTTCAAGTTTGCATGCTAATCATGCATCCGAAGTTCCGAAAGGCTACTTTGCCGTCTATGTTGGAGAGAGCCAGAAGAAAAGATTCACACTTCCAGTTTCATTCTTGAATCAGCCATCATTCCAAGGACTGCTAAGAAAAGCCGAAGAAGAATTCGGATTTAATCATCCGATGGGCGGTCTTACACTTCCTTGCCGAGAAGATACCTTTATCGACATCATTTCAGGCTTGAATTTATCTTAACACACAGCAGGAATTGATTTTCTTCAAAACTTTTGTACATCATTTACTTTTGGTACAGACAAATGGGATGGGAAATGTCCACCCATAAGAGAATTTATTAATAGAAATCTGCAGAGTTGCTCACATTCTCAATATCGTTATTCAAAATTAGAAAATTGTCTCAAAGATCCTGTTTTATAATTTTGAGACCTGTCTCCAGAAAACTACAACATCACTCTTGAATCAAAACAATTGATAACCCACCATTACATTAAAATTCACTCCGTTATTAGTAAATTCCACTTCTAGGCATACACAAATTCCAGTGCAATTTGAAATTTCCCATTCATTGTTCATTACATAAATTAAAATTTTCATTTTATATATAATAATTAGGTGCTTTAATTTACAAGGAAAAATTATTTCACCATTAAATATCGAGAAATTAAATTTCTTCTATGTAATTGGAGGGCATGTGTTGAAAACAAATCTTGTATTCTCAACTAAAAAAAATTAGGAGGCTTAACGTAATAGTTAGTCAAT
>CM063591.1:11642906-11707956 GCA_032356905.1 Salix exigua | reverse complement strand
AATATTTAAATTAGGACAAGTAGTGTGCTAGAAAAGAAATAATTTAAATTTTGATTATATATCTTTATAAATTTTTTTTTAGTTGAATGCAATAAGATTGACATGCTTAATAATATACTAATATTATTAATAATTGAAGATGAGACTAAAATATACAAAAGGCAATGATGTTTCAAGATGTTGATTTTTGAAAAGAGGCAATTAATGATGAAATGAACTTATTATTATATAACAATACTTGGAATATTGTTGATTTGCCTCTAGGTTTCACGACAATAGAATGTAAAAAGGTTTTCAGAAAAAAATAATGATTGATTAATTCAAACTCTTAAAGCAAGGATAATATGTAAAGGCTTTAAACAAAAAGTAGGAATAAGCTATTTTTGATACTTATGCTTTGATTATATATCTTTATAATTTTTTTAGTTGAATGCAATTAGATTGACATGCTTAATAATATACTAATATTATTAATAATTGAAGATGAGACTAAAATATACAAAAGGCAATGATGTTTCAAGATGTTGATTTTTGAAAAGAGGCAATTAATGATGAAATGAACTTATTATTATATAACAATACTTGGAATATTGTTGATTTGCCTCTAGGTTTCACGACAATAGAATGTAAAAAGGTTTTCATAAATAATAATAATAATGATTGATTAATTCAAACATTTAAAGCAAGGATATATGTAAAGGCTTTAAACAAAAAGTAGGAATAAACTATTTTGATACGTATGCTTTGGTGACTTGTATAGCATCTATAAAAGTGTTTTGACTTTATCATCAATATATATTTTATATGAACATCAAATGGATATTAAGACAAATTTCCTTAATGATGAATTAATGAGGTCTATATGAAACAACTAGAGAGGCTTTGTTGTACTATGAAATGAGTATAAAATTCATAAATTGATCAAAGCTTTATGTTTATCAAAACAAGCACTTAAGGAAATAATTACAAAAGTACTTGGTTACTTGAAATGGACTATCATACATGAAATAAAAACTATATATAAAAACTTATTTGAGAGTCACTAGGATCTTGTTAGACAAATGTAGAGTTGTTTAAAGATTTGTTACTTGAAGATATTATCTCCTTCGATTTTGAATAATTCATTAAAGGTTGGATTGTTGTAAACCACAATCTTGGAATGGTATTCCACAAGAACCATAAATAAGAAAGATCCAAAATTTTTATTAAGAGAGAAATATTGATATGCTTAGAGTGTTAACTCTTTATTTGTGACTTTTGTAGTTTTTCTATCTAGCACACAATCCCCTTTGCAAAATAAGAAGCATAACTTACTATTTATAGAGAAATTTGAAAAATCTATCAATTGGTTCCTCAATAATATTCATAAATTAACTCAATAAAGTCCTTGATTTTTCTAGGTCTAAAAATATAATCCTTGTATTGATTATATTCTAGTCCCTAATTTTTAAAATATATTTTAATAAAGTCATATTTTATTAAAGTCATATTTACTTATGATGTGTGTAACCCATTAGGTTCCTAATATGTTGGCATAAATATAAATTATAATCATATTAGATAGAATTAAATATTTATTTATTATCTATTCAGCAATTGATTAATTTATATTTGAATATTACATGCATCATCTAACAATGTGTGATGATCCCTCAAATATTAGAAAAGTCATTAGTGGTTTGACTTAACTTTTAGTGAATGATTTCTCAATGTAATTAATATCTTCTTATCAATAATGTTTTTATTTAACATTAAAGCATAGAGTATGTATGCCATATCAAATCATGTTTGGTCTTTACATAATAGTCAATGGTCATTTAAATAAGATTTAAAACTCTTTTCAAATCTCATTCCATTTTGGCCAAGGATTTCCCTGTCAAAACTATTTGAGAACAAATGAAATATTTTTTCTAATTCATCTTGGGTGATGAATCCTGACCTTATCACTCAAGTACTTTCATATTGTTCATGTTATACACAATATTTGTCATTTCAATACCTCAATTAAAATATTATGTAATAGGATCAAAGCATAATATTCTCATAAATTATTTCAAGCTCATCTAATTTGTTCTTGAAAATCCATTTGATTTCTATTATGTTGTGACTCTTAAGATGTGGAACTAGCCTTATAAATTATTTTTAATGAACAACTTTAGTTCATGCATGAAATAAATCCAACTTTCATCTTATAGAGCTTCAACAACTTTTTTAGGTTGAACCTGTGACAAATAACATACATATGAGACTTGATTAATAAATATTTTTCTCATCCTCACACATTCATCTAATTTACCAATGATGTTATCTTTAGGATGATTGTACTTTATCCTTTAGGAAGGTTTTATTTCTTGGGACTAAATAGAACTTCCTTCCTCACATTATTCCTCCTATTTAGATAAGGTTTCTTTTCACATCATAAACATTATTCCTCACATATTCCTTCAACCTATCATAAATAACCAAATTGATTGTTTCCATGATAGTTTAAATTTGTAGATTATAAATTCTATAGGTTTTATTATGTGATGAATACCCGAGAAAAACCCTTCCATAGTTTTTTCTATCAAACTTATATAAGCTTTCTTGATCTCTTAAAATGTAGCAACAACTTCCAAACACTCTAAAGTATTTGACCATAGGCTTTTTTTATTCCATAACTCATAAAGGGTGAGTTTTATACTTGTTCAAAATACAACATGATTTTAAATATGGACAATTATGTTGATAACTTCTCCATAAAAATGCATTGCGTTGTTTTTGTCATTCAACATTTTGAAACCATTTCTTATACAACTATATTTGTCCTCTCAACTATAGTTTGTTGAGTGATGAGAGCAAACAATTCATGATGTACACTCTTTTTTCTCTCCATAAAATGATGAAAAGTTAATATTTTGAAATTTTGTCCCTTGATAACTATAGATTCCAAAAATAAAAAATATTTTTATCTTTGCAATTAACTAAATAATTTCCCTACAAGATCAAAAGAATCAGATTTATCTCGTAATGATATAAACCAAATATATCTTAAATAATCATCTACAATGATCATGACACAATTAATCTTGATTTGAGTTAGACCTCTAACATATGTGTGTAATCATTCACGTGGATTTGATATCAAAATATTAGCGGTTGCTTTTTTTATTGAACTTCTGTTTGTTTGCTTTTTGACATACTTTACACACTATTGTCTTTTCTATATACAAATTTGGTAGTCCACATACAACCTTTTTTTTAGAAATTTTTGACAAATCTCTAAAATTAATATGTTCAAGTCGTTAATACCAAAGATCAAGATCATTCAGTGTTTCCTTGTGACATCCCATCTGATTGACTATCACCATAAATCTTGTGCGATAATCAAAAACATATCCTAAGCATATCATTTGTAATGATTAAAATTCACCTCGTAAAGATTGATGACAAAGTTTCTTGATTCTATCATCGCCTTTGTATTTTTGTTAGAGAGCCTCTCATATATCTTTTGAATTTTCTACGGAAGTGATGAACTCAAAGTTGGTTTTATCAAGACCTTGATAAAATGATGGTCCTGAATTTGTAGTCTTTCTTTCTATTGCTTCTGAGGAGTTGCTTCACACCGCCCATGGTCAATAATACATAACTTTTAGGCAGCGACGCATGTAGCTCACCCCTTGGTTCAATAGGAACTTTAAAATTCAGGTCCCTTTGAAACACACACATTATTTTATTTCAACAAAAATAAGTTTAAACATTTGTAAACTCTCATTCTTTTCTTTCTAATGTTTCTCTCGACTATGTCCCATATAATTCACATATACTAAGCTTCCTATTTATACCCAAAATGCAAGTTTGAAAAAAAGACTTTTAACTGTGAACATAAACGGCAGGTGTGTGTGAAATCGTTCGGTGGCTGTGGTTGATGGTTGAGGTTGGTGGTGGCTGGTGGCTGCCATTTTTATCTCTGTAGAGTGAGTTTACACCAATAGATTGAACCCTTGCACATGTGCTACCAAGGCATTATGTTCCTTCACCACAGGATAAAACCTTAGGTCACTTCAATTCAAACCGATTCCTTGATATGCAATTCTGATCTTACCAATCTTCAAGCCCATAATGTACTGCAATTGATATGATTTCACCTATAAGGTTGTATATGGTTATTGAGTTAAGCAGGAATGCTTTGTCCTTTAAATGCCTTCCAATACTTCATGCCTTTATTGCTTAGATACCATATGCTCTTTTTGTCTTGCATTCTCTTATAATGATCTCTCTTTTGATAATTAAAGCATTTATCTTTTGATTTGTCAAGCCTGTTGTCAAATTTGGATTTTAGATTGTTATTGTCAGCTGAACTAGTTAATTGGTTCCCTTCATTTGGTCGACCGATTTACTTGTTGACGCTACCTTGACCTATTTTTCCAAATCTTCCTCTTCCTCCTCTTTGTTCATGTCCTTACCCTTTTAGGAATATCCAAAATTATCTTTTCTTTGAAAAAGTGTAATTCTCGGGATATGTCAAAGAAGATGAATAACCACAATGAAGGTTTTGCATTCTTATTATCTTTAGGTGAAATCAAATCCCATTGGATCAGAAAGATTCCACTCTTACTTGTTGAATTTCTTTCCAAAGTGGTAGTGTTATCATCGTAGTTCATAGTCAATATATGTTTGTTTTCTCCTTGGTATTAAATTGTAATATTATATTATCTGCACACAATATAATTAGCGAATAGCCATTGTTGGTTATCTATGTTTTTTTTGTTGAAGAAAATGTCATGGAAGAATTTAGATTTATACTAGTGGGTGGTGTTACATGATTACAATTCTATGTAGAAGATATCTTCATTAATATAATATCCTAATCTCCTTCAATATCTTGATTTGCTTCAATATTTTGATGACTGCAGGTGCTTGATCTTCGGATTCCACATTATCTATATATCTAAAACGCATCGGCCAAATCCACAGTGAGGTTACTCGTGGATTGACGATTTTCATTTGTACTCAGCGGAGTACATCCGCTACTCTTTTTTTAATTTCGTTTTTTTAAATTCTTTTTTTCTATATTTCGTTTTTTCTTTTTAAATTCTTTTTTTCTAAATTTCGTTTTTTTAAATCCTTTTTTCTTACAAATTTCGTTTTTTCTTTTAATTTTTTTAATTCGTTTTTTCTTTTTAATTTTTTTCTAAATTTCGTTTTTTAAATCCTTTTTCTTACAAATTTCGTTTTTTTCTTTTAAATTCTTTTTTAAATTTCGTTTTTTCTTTTAAATTATTTTTCTTTCTAAATTTCGTTTTTTTCTTTTTAAATCCTTTTTTTCTTCTAAATTTTGTTTTTTTTTCTTTTTAAATTCTTTTTTTTACTAAATTTCGTTTTTTTCTTTTCTAAATTTCTTTTTTTTTTCTTTTTAAATCCTTTTCTTTCTTCTAAATTTTGTTTTTTTTATTTTTTTATTCTTTTTTTTATAAATTTCGTTTTTTTTTAAATTCTTTTTTTTTCTAAATTTCGTTTTTTCTTTTTAAATTCTTTTTTTTTCTAAATTTCGTTTTTTTTTTTTAAATCCTTTTTTCTTCTAAATTTTGTTTTTTTCTTTTAAATCCTTTTTTTCCTAAATTTTATTTTTTTAATCCTTATTTTGGGAAGTGTTGCTTTTCGTTTTTTTTTTTTTAAATCCTAATTTTAGAATATTACTCTGTAAAAGTTGTTTTCGTTTGTTTGTTTTTTTAACTTGGATATTAATGACAGCTTAAACGTATCACGGTTAATCTCCGGATCTATTTTTTTCCTTTTTTTTGTTTCCACTTCTACACTTTTCCCCTTTTTTTCCACTTATATTTTTTCCCCATGACCGGGGTGTTCGAGTTATTTTATGCGCAGCATGATTTTTTTTTCATATTACTGTGTTAAAAAGGTGTTTTTCCCTTGCATTGTTTATTTTAATAACCATGCTTTTTTAATAATAATGTTCACGATTCAATACTTGTATGAAGAGGTGTTTCTATTTTTTTATTTTAATCGGGCTTTTTATTTTTTTAGACACAGGTATCCGTTATGACTTATGCGCACTGACTAATCTCTGAATCCATTTATTATTATTATTTTTATTATCACTTACATATTTTTTTCATGACCGGGATCTCAGATTAGTTAACGCGCATCATGATATTTATATGTTTATTTATTTATTTTTGTTAAAGTTTCTAGGATATTTTTAATCTTTCATTAATTATATGTTCTGATATTTATTGGATATTATCTCATACGAATATATATAGGGATAAAAAACATGACCTTGGATTTTTGAATAAAAAAAATTAATATCAGTATTCTTAAATACATTTACTATAATCGTATAATGAATAAATCGAATAACATAAAAAAAAAATTGTCTTCAAATTTTAATTTTGTACTTAACACAATAACAATAACAATAATAATTTAATTGTTTTTCTTCCTTACTCTTTTGTTATTGTTTTTCTCTCTCCATATAATCTAATAATTTTTATTATTTTGACAAGTGATGACAATGATATTTTTTAATTTTCTTAAATTTTCTAGGATAATTTTAGTCTTTCATTAATTATATGTTCTAATATTTATTGGATGTTATATATATATATATATAGGAAAAGAAAACATGACCTAGGTTTTTGGAATAAAAACATTAATATCATTTTAAAATTAATATTGAAATTTGGTACTCTTTTGTTTAGATTTATTTCTTAGAAAAAAATTTATAATATTTTAATTTTTAATATTTTAAATATAATATTGCATGGGAAAAGATAAACTAAAAAAAAAAATATATACGTAGGTTATCTGCAATTACAAAATATACGCGTCACTTTCCATTTTGATTACATAAATTTTATCAATTATAACTATACTAAATAAATATTAAACTAATAAAATACAATACATATAAAAACAATAAATTTTTACATAGATAAAAAACACACTGCATCGCGTGGGTATTCCGCTCGTTATCTTCTATACAGGATGATAATGATGAAGTTCAATATTAACTGGTTAATGTAGGAATCCTTAACTAGAATGTGGTCAATACAATCATCGCCAAGTGCGCATGAGAAGTACTGCAAGAATCCAATCAACAAGCGGATAATGGTGGTTTTTAAAAGTTATATAAGCTTGAAACAAATAAAATTTCATAATATTTTTAAAAATTATTGGTTAAAAATGTGTGGTAGAGAAGATCTTACACTCATTGCAAAACAGTCTCATTATGTGGTAGTTGCAATATAGGATTTGGAAAATATATAAATTTTTCCAATACAAGGTCTCATAGAAAAAAATACAAGCTTATAAAAAAAGTAAATGTGATTCAATTAATTTTTTTTGGATTCGAGGAAATCACACCTCCAGAAAATGCACTTTGTGGACCCAGATGAGTGAATTGTCCTAGACTCTTACAAGAAATGCAAGCTCTGAGTCGAACTCGAGACCTGTTGTGCAGATAAAAAAAACTACACTAATAACTGAGTGATTTTTAATCTGATGATGGATTATCCATTTGTTTTGATTCAAGAGTGGTGTTATAGTTCTCTCGGGATAGGTCTCAAAATTTTATAATAGGATCTTTAAGACAATTTTCTAATTTTGAATATCGATATTGAGAAAGTGAGCAACTCTGCTGATTTCTATTAATAAATTCTCTTATGGGTGGACATTTCCCATCCCATTTGTCTGTACCAAAAGTAAATGATTTACAAAAGTTTTGAAGAAAATCAATTCCTGCTATGTGTTACGATAAACTCAAGCCTGAAATGATGTCGATAAAGGTATCTTCTCGACAAGGAAGTGTAAGACCGCCCATCGGATGATTAAATCCGAATTCTTCTTCGGCTTTTCTTAGCAATCCTTGGAATGATGGCTGATTCAAGAATGAAATTGGAAGTGTGAATCTTTTCTTTTGGCTCTCTCCAACATAGACCGCAAAGTAGCCTTTAGGAACTTCGGATGCATGATAAGCATGGAAACTTGAACGACGGAGAATTCGCTTTGCATTCAGGATGCCCTTCTGTAGGATGGCCATTGTGTGATCTGTATTATTCTGCTAGAAAAAGATGATATTAGAGTGATGTTGAGGAGGTTATGCTTTCTAAGAGAGAATGTGAGGATTTGATATGGTTGTGGGGAGTGCCTTCGTATATATACACTATTAGCATTGGAAAAGTGTGGATGAGAGGATAAGCAGCCTGAGTGGGGTTGCTTAGAGACATAAGCAGCTGAAGGATCACATGGTCTTGTCTCGCAACTCATCGTCATGGAAATTGTAGTGAATTAAATTAGTAGACTTTGCTGGTACAGATTATGGGTAAGAAGGTTTTGGAGACAATCTGAAAAGAGTACCCCACTTCAGATTCATACTTCCTTGCTGCAGACATCTAGTGTGTTACTGTTGGTAATGATGTGAAGGGGTCACATCAAATTTGTGTAGTTAGAAATTTCCATGGAGATGTGTGGTTAAAATCATAAAAGTTTGCCGTGATAAATCTACAACATATGAACACATTCACCAGCATTTATTGCTTTTGCAACAACTCATACATGGATCACCAGAAAAATAAAGGGAAAATAAAAATAAAAGCTAGACAGGGCCTTGTGAAGAGCATGTGAAGCCGGTGGCAATGCCGCTTCCTTTTAGAACCTAACTCATATTTCAGAAATCTTGTTGGTACTGAAGATGATGAAAATGTTGGTCATTGGTAATATAATTGTTTCTAGCCATCAAATATCACAGAAAGAAAAGTAAAAAGAAATGTGGTTGCCACCAACGGAGTAATTTTCCCCCCTTGCATATATGTTGACAGAAAGCAACAATGCTAACCGCAGGAAGATTTTTTTGGCAATATTATGTTGAGCCTTCTTGTGTATTCTTTGTGGTTCTTGCCATATCTATTTAAACATAAACTTCTTAGCAATGTTAGAGAAAACGTTTCCTATCAATGGTGACATGGAACCTTATCTGATGAACTTTTTTCACAAATTAGAAATGAAAAAACTGCAAAAGGAGCTTGGAATGTATTAAGAAGAGAATACAAAAGAGATAAAAAGGTGAGAGTTGTGAAACTGCAAGCAGTAAGAGCTAACTTTGAATACATGAGAATGATAAATGGTAAAGGCCTAAATCATTACTTGGCCAAGTTTTTTGAAACTGTGAACAATTTAAAGTTACTTGGAGAAGATTTACTCGAAATAAGGATTGTATAGGAATTATTAATGAACCTAAGAAGGAGATATAAATCCATTGTCTCTATTATTATAGACATAAGAGACCTTGATGTGCTCAGGGTTGAAGACGTTATAACCTCTGTCAAAGTTATTGACAAGAGAAAAGATATGCAGGATGAAAGATATAGGATTATAAGAACTGGAAAAACATTTAGTAGTCTTAAAGTTGGCTATAACCATGGATACGCTGCGAACAAGTTTTCATAGGGGAGATTCAATCCAAGATGGCAGGGACAAGATCAAAGACAACCAAACTGGCCTCAAGGTAGAAATGTGAACAATAATCACAATTCTAACAGGAATCATAGAGGTGGAATAAGCAACAACAATGCTTACAATTCACAATACAAAAATGGAGGTGGTAGCCAAGCAAGTTTGAGTATGCTAGAAATTTCATTTTGGCGTTTGTAGATATAAAGGGAAGACAAAGTGTGGAAGATGCAATCATTTTAGACATAGTGCAAAGGATTGTGATAGTCGCAATAACAAACAATTAACAAATTGTGCAAAGAAAGAAGAATCAATCACAGGAACAATGTTTTATGCTTGTCATACAGCTAGTGTGAAAGATTAAGATGTGTGGTTTGTAGATAGTGCCCGTAGTAACCACATGAACTCACAAGAATCAAACTTAATAGATATTGACAGAACTGTTACTTGCAAGGTGAAGATGGGCTTAGGAGATCTTGTACAGGCAACAGGGAAGGGCACACTTATGGTTGATACACATCAAGGCAAACAACATATAAAGAAAGCATTGTTAGTGCCAAGGTTAGATGAAAACTTGCTAAGTGTTGGTCAAATGATGGAAAATGGTTATTACATTCTTTTTGGAGGTAATAAAGCTATAATATGTAATGATGAAACACGTACAAATGTTATTACAAGAGTAATTATGAGAGGAAATAGGTGTTTTCCTCTTGCACTGGAATCTATAGCACCTGTAGCCATGAAAGCAACAGTAGGTGAAGACTCACAGATATGACATAAAAGGTTTGGCCACTTAAATTTTGCAAGCATGAAGAAGACACAACAAATGAAAAATGGTGTATGACTTACCTATGATAGTTGAAATGAAGGATGTTTATGAGGGATGTGTTGCAGGTAACCAGTATAGAGAGAAATATGAAAAAGAAGAAGAATGGAGAGCTAGATTTCCATTGTAATTGGTACATACAAATCCGTGTGGACCAATGCAGAATGAGTTAGTTGGAGGAAATAGGTACTTCATCACATTCATTGATGATTTTTCAAGAATGTATTGGGTATATTTTCTTCGAAATAAATTTGACGCATTGAATGTGTTCACGAAGTTTAAATTGTTTGTTGAAATGCAAAGTGGATACAAACTAAGAAAACTAAGAAGCGACAGAGGTGGATAGTATACCTCACATGAATTTCAAAATTATTGTTAAAGTTAGGAATGGAGGGGCAGCTAACAATGACATATTCCCGTCAGCAAAATGGAGTAGCTTAAAGAAGAAACAGAACAATAGGTCAGATGGCAAGATCTATGATAATTCAGAAGGGAATACTTGTTGAGTTTTGGGCAGAGGTAGTGAATATTGTTGTGTATCTCAAAATAGGTGTTATACATTAGTTGTGGTAGATAAAACACCATTTGAAGCTTTTACAAGAAGGAAGCCTGAAATTAAGCACTTGAGAGTGTTTGGCTGCATATGCTATACACATATTCCATAATCTCTGAGACAAAAATTTGATAACAAGGCAGAGAAAGGGGTGTTTATGGGATATGGAAGTTGTGAGAAAAGATACAGGGTGTATATCTAGGATTCTAAAATGATTGTGTTGTCCAGAAGTGTTATTTTCAATGAAAATTAGTCTTGGAATTGGAAAGAAAATCAAATGGAGTCATTCATACCACAACTAGTGTTTGAATGCAATAAACAAAGAGATGGAGAATATGTGGAGCAAACTATAGGTATATATAGAACACTTAGAATAAATAGATAACATAAACATTTGGAGTGGCTAGAAATCCTTTGCTAGGGTCTTCTTAGGACATCTTAAAAGGGACCATGTGGCATTGCCTTGTAATTAATCAACAACAATAGGGTAGTAAGGATTCATGTCTCTCCTACTATGTCAAGCAATTAGATAAGTGAATAGGATGAGTTTTTATAAGTGGAATCTAATGTTGGAGACATTGAAGAAAACAATGGATGTGACTTGTTAGTCCTAACTAGTGGTCCACAACTTGTCTGGTGATCGAAGGGTCAAATTAATTACCAAACATCGACTAATTGTATCCAGGATATACCAAATTTGAAGGATCACATGGTATTGTCTTTCAATCATTATCATCATGATCTTAAAAGAAAGACCGATAACATATATCATGCCCTTAACTTTTTTTTAGAAAAACAATCTACTCAAGACCCACTTGAAATTTAAGGAGTAAGCTATTAGGAATTCTATCCTAAGTTGTGACCACTTGAATACTGCAGACAACCTTGAGACATCTACCCTCTTGAATTAGAGTTATAAGATATATAGAGTTCATGACATGATTCAGATGTCTGAGTTTTTTTTTTTGTTATGATGGGGAGGGTCTTATGGACCACATTTGTCTTGTAAATTATTAAGTGGTGATTGTGAAAACCTTGTCACCATCATGCTTGCTTGGCGATGATTGCATTGACCACTATCTCAAAAATGGCATCATCTAGATATTGGTGGATGATTGTGAGTACTTGCTAATCCTTTGGGTTTAAGTCAACATTGCTCCATCTATAAAGTACTCAAAGCTTTTTTAAACTTTCTCTCATACATCGTGGTAACCTAGTCAAGCCTTTACTCGAATACACTAAGGTTCATAGTCTTGCTTCATCAACCTAGGAGAATGATGTGGAAAGTTTAAATTACCCATGTTAAATAATCAAACCTAAACTCTAATGCCACTTGTTAGAATATAAGATGAGGTTGTGATGTCTGATTTATAAGAACAAACATAAGAACAAAACTAAATAACAAGAAAAAGAATGAGAGGAGTGATATTTTTTTATTAATATTAATGAAGATATCTACTACAAAAAAGTATAATTATGTAACATTGTTTGCTAATATAAACCCAAATTCTTCCTTGACATTTTCTTCAACAAAAATGAACATAGGAAACAAAACAAAGAATGGCTATTCACTAATTATTTTGTGTGTAGATAATATAAATTTGCAATTTAATATCAAGGAGAAAACAAACATATGTTGACTATGAATTTTGATGATAACACTTGAGCTTTAGAAAGAAATTCAACAAGTAAGAGTAAAATCTATATGATGCAATAAAATTTGATTTTGCCTAAAGATAATAAGAATGCAAAAACATCATGAGATGTTAAAAACTATGAGAAAGAAAAATTAGGGTTCAAAATATGCAAATAAGATTTAGGGATTCAATATGGAGCAATGATTCTCGCCAAATATGAAGTCCATAAGTCAAAAGGAAGTAAATAATAAAATTCATACAACATATTATGACCTATATCACAAGGCCTTCTTGAACTCTAATTGATATTAAATCTAAAGCTCACATAGAAACATACCTCTACAATCTTTTTGGTAAAATTTCAACCGAATCCACGATTTGATATAGAGATATACTCAATAGTATAAAACTAGATAATATAAAAATTTACGTCAAAACTTGAATTTGATCATGTCTATATAATATTACAAAACAAGATTTGTTTTCCACACATGCCCTCCAATTAATAGAAGAAAATTAATTTCTTGATATTTAATGATGAAATGATTTTTTGTCTTCAAACTAAAGCACCTAGTTGATATATATATACTGATGATTTTAATTTAGGCAATTAACAATGAATGCGAAGTTTCAAATTGGACTGGAATTTAAATAATTTAGGCATTTATTAATAATAAATAAGTATTTATACAAATATAATAATGTCAAATGTACAAGTCATATTAAATAAACATTTATATACCAATAGATTTTGATCAATACCAACTCATAGTTTTCACTTTTTTTATTACTAGAAACCTTAAAAGAACAAGTTATCTTAAATTTCAAGTCTTTACTTCTCCTCTGTAGAAAGAGTACAATTGTCCATCGGAGTTCGTTTACGTAGTGTTTCGCTAAGCGAATTATTTGGCATTAACTCTATGGCATGATCACCATCAATGGATTCACCAATGGTTTCTTAAACAGTTTATGTTGGGGAGACGGAGAAGAAAACATGTCGTACTTGAACCAGACTTTATTTCAAGATCTACCAAGTAAATCGGAAGAAGATTCCGGTTTATATCATTCAATGGGTGGCTTGACAACTCTCATTGATATCGCTCACAGTTAAAAGGATAACAAGACACAGAACACTTCAATGAGCCATTAGTGCAGTTTTGTCTAGCTAGTAGTTATTGCCGATTAATGTAAATATATTTTGAACAAATATAAAAAATATAATGATAAAATGCATTTCATGTGAACTGTTTTTTCATTCATTCATCACATCCATGTGAAGGATAAATCAAGAAGATAATAAAGGTGACAATCATCAATGAATCATCTAGACACTGGTGTCTGTGTTAAAACCATCACCGTCATCACCATAATGGGGGAGGCTGCAGAGTCAGCGCAGAGCGAATGCGGTGGGGGCCGTGGAAGCGGGAATAGTTAATTATCGTCCACATATGTTAAATGCTTGGCGGTGTTTTCTTTTTTTTTATTATTTTTTTTCATTCGGTGATAATCTTTAAGGCGATAAATTTAATTTCTTGATATGTACTAAGCTTAGCTATGAAATCAAGGAAACTAAATATAAGCAAATCTAAGAAGATGAAAAGATTTGTAAAGGTTCAAAAGTTTTCATAATAAACAATCTCCTGAGACACTGCTTATAATCTGTACATGATCGGTCAAGTATGCTTCAAAATTGTTTTCTCTAATATTTTATGTTAATCTGTCCCTTTTATGACGCATCTAAACGAGAAGTGAGATCGAGGAAGATGTCTTCCCGACAAGGAATTGTGAGAGCACCCATCGGATGATCAAATCCAAATTCCTCTTCAGCTTTACTTAGCAGCTCTTGAAATCAAGACTGGTTCAGGTATGATAATGGAATCACAAATCTTTTCTTCACTTCTTCTCCAACATATACTGCTATATAGCCTTTTCGAACGTCTCTTGCTAGAGATGATCCTCGAAGAAGATTTTGCTTGGCTTGAAGAATACGAGGCAAGCGGATAGCCATCATTTTGTTTGGATGTAAATGTAAGAACAACAAGAAGATTGCTAGGGTTTTAGTAAAGAACAGAAAACTCTGATTATTGATGGGAATATGAGGGCCGGAGTTGGATTGACAAGGTAATTGTGCGCGCGCGCTGTATTTATAGAGAAGGATCACAAAAACAAAGGAAGAAAACCGTTGTGGTGTACGGCCATTTGGATGGGGGTCTAATGAGAGACATGAAGAAGTGAAGGATCACATGGTATTGTCTTTCAATAATGATCTCAAAAAGAAGACTGATATAACGCCCCCAGTTTTTTTGAGAAAAACAATCTACTCAGGACCCACTTGAAATTTAAGGAATTCTGTTCTAATTTGTGACCACCTGAATACTGCAGACAACCTTGAGACATCTACCCTCTTGAATTAGAGTTATAAGATATAGAAGGATCATTTCTGTGGACGATCTCTTAGAGTTATCATGACATGATTCAGACTTCTGAGGTTTTTTATTTATTTTTGTTGCGATGGGTAGGGTCTTATGGACCGCATTTGTCCTGTAAAATATAAAGCCTTTCTAAATCAGCAGTATGAACATGGATTGTCAGCATTTATTGCTTCAGATATGTATTCGAAAATGTATCAGCAACAAAAGAAAAAGGGACAAAATCATGTGAAGTGCATATCAAGTGCGTGGCACTGCTTCACCCTTTTCATCACCTATCCTGCATTTCAGAATATCTTGATGCAACTGATCAAAATGAAGAAATTCATGTCGGTAATTGTTTCCATCCAGCGAATTTGAAATTTTGGTGCCACCAGGAAACCACAAAAATGTGGGGTTTCCTCCCATCCAAAAAAAAATGTTGTATATGGTTATTGAGTTAAGACTACTTTTAATGCCTTTTCCAGAAGTTTATAAGAGTAACAAGGAAAGTATTGAGCGAGGGAATCATGCATGCAATGACACACAAATGGAAGGTGTACAGAAAAGAAAACAAGCATAGACACAGCCTCAGCATACTAAGTCAAGCCTCTCATTGTGCGAAATCAGATTTGTCTAACTACGGTTTAGCCTATAATATACCCCATACAGAACCTAAATATGTAAACACTGACAATCTTATTTCAAAGAGAGTGTGAGGAAAACACTTATTGATAAATTCAAGCAATAATTCTCTCTTTAAGGAGATGGGTATTCTGCCTCACCACAGTGAAATACACAGCAACAAGGCGCATAACATATTTGGCCACACATATTTCGATGGCAATTCAAATTTTGATGTCAGGAAACAACATACAGTCCATTATCCACATTAAGTGCGGCATTTGTGATAGCAACTAGCTATTCTGAAAAGCTGGAAATGTCCTAGGAAGGGAAAATTAGAGCCACCATCACATGCTCTTCAGAAGGCTCTGTCTGAAACTTTTTTTTTTTAAGTGATCCACGCTGAGTTTGTTGCTAGAGCGATAAATGCGAGCAATCCACGTTCTCAATATTGCTAATTTACCAAGGCTTTCTATTCTTAACAAGACAAATGCGGTCCACAAGAGCCCTTCCTATTGATCATGACCACGTAGACTTCTAAATCTCATAGCTAAGTGGGTTACATGTCTCAAAGCTATCTGAAATATACAAGTGGTCTAAGCTAAAAAAAATAGACTTTCTCATACTAAACTTAAGTTTCAATTAGGTCCTGGGTAGGTTGTTTTCCTAAAAGTTGGGCCAGTATTTTCTTGCATGCTTTTGAGTTTTGAGATCACATCGAGGTGTTTGTTTGGAAGTGTAGTGAAGATTGTTTTTGAAAATATTTTTTATTCATAAAAAAATAAAAAAAAAATAAACATGACCGAAATCGATATCATGTGATCATTTGATACTTGTCTCTCATTAGATCCCATTCAAAAGATCTAAAAACATTAAAAAACTTTAATTTAAAATAAAAATAAAAAAATAAATTTTATTTTTTCAAAAATATTTTTGAAATACAATAACAAACATGACCGAAATCAATGTCATGTGATCATTTGATACTTCTTGTCTCTCATTAGACCCCATTCAAATGCCATGCACTCGATCAGTTACCCATATGAAGATAATCCTATTCAATTTTATTTTGTCTATATATACGCACACCATTGCTTTGTCAATCCAACCCAAGCCTTCACATTTTCATCCTGTACTTTCCATTTCTATTCTTTACAAAAACCTTGACAATCTTAGTTTTGTTCTCACTGGCATCCTTATAACTTCTAGATTAATTAGATGTCAATTCTTTGTCTAAGTTTATCATTTATGTTTTGCCTAACTATTGCTGATATTCTTTTATGATCATAAATAACTAACATATAACCTAGTTCAATAAGACCATTTTTTTTTTATAGAATTAAACATATTCAATTAATAGGAATCTTGAGTAGCTCAACAAGTTATCTATGAATGAAACTCTGGATTTATGCAGATAAAATTACAAGGCAACAAATCATGTTCTTAACATATATTTAATATTTTAATAAGAAATTTATTATTTTAATTAAGTATCATTCCATAGAATTAATGATATACCATACATAACAATTATATAAAAACAATACAACCATAGCATGCCATTCTAATTGGATGATCGTAGACATATCTAAAATAATCAATTTGATTCATCGAAGGGAATGAAGTGGTCAAAACTTAGGTATTTGTTGCAAATCTTCATAATTTTTTTGCAAGCATCGTGGTTGCAACTTTTTTTGTTGTTCTTACTTCATCTTTAAATTACAAAATAGATTTTCCTATCTATATCCATACATTTATAAATTACACAATATTTTTATAAATGGTATAATAAACCTTGAGTTACATTCGAGGAGAATTAAATGAGAAAATAATCTTACAACCTAGAAAAAATAGGTAAAAGATAGGACACACATGACCTATTTAATATTACAACCGTTTAACACAATCATCTTAGTCTTTAAATGTTCATAACCATCAATCATGCATTAAAACATATTAATGCGCATAATTAAATATAATGCATACTTCATTTTTAATTATTGACATGATGAGAAATTTTTAAGATAATATACATTACATTTAGAAATATTATATCAAATCCAATTTGATAATTTCCAACTCATAATAAATCCTATTTAACACAAATTTCCTTTGAAATACAATTTTCAAAATTTAATAACAAAATTAATCATATTAAAATTCTTATTTTCATCTTAAAGTATTTAGGATTTATAAAATAAGACATTACAACTTAAAAATTCTTTTTATTTAGAAGAAAAACATGTTTTTGTACAATATTATCTCTAGCAGTAATCTACAAGAACTACTAGTGAGAATTTTCTAAGCCCTTTTAGGAGAGAGGAATTGCTAAACCTTTTAATGCTAATTTTGTTTTTCTGTTTTAGGTATTTTTTTAATTTCATTTTAGTCACAGAAAATAAAAAACATAATTTTGATGCATTTCTGAATGGAAAACATTTCAAAAGCAATTGCAACCACACTCCTAAATAGACATTCAAGCTTTCCCAAGTAAAGCTGTAGAGGATTTTGGTCTTAATCATTCAATGAGTGGTTTGACCATTCCAATTAGAGAGTTATTTAACTAATTGCAAGCAACGGTGAGTAGTTTCCTCCTGCTTTTTATTGAACCTGCCTTTTCAACACAGTATCATTATTATGATTTTGTTGTTGATGTAATGACACTTTTGCTAGATACTCCAAAAATGTAGCTCCTCTGTATTTTGTACAAGATACTGAGATTTTGCGTGTCACTGTTTTTATTATAGAATAATATAAATTATATTCTGGACCTCACTTAACAATTTGAGTTTTTAAGTAAAATAATTTTTTAACATGGTATTAGAATATTGTTAACCTCACAATCATAAATTCAAATCTCATCACCGTCGTTACAAATAATATTCTTCCTTCTTTTATTAGCAGAGCATGCACGCCTCGCCCTATACATTCCATCTTTCACTTTATGTTTTCTCAACTTTGATGATTTTTCTCTTAACATTGTTCAAGATATGTATAAAAGAAATGGAGATTCTACTTTACCAAAGAAAATAGATAAAAGGCCTCGCAACATATTTGATCTCACACATTGAAACCCTTCTGAGGATAACAGTGATGCTCTTCAGCGCATCCGAAAAAAATGCGGTTTACTGGTGGCACCAAAATTTCAAATTCACTGGATGGAAACAATTACCGACATTAAGCTAGTCATTTTCAGTTGCATCAAGATATTCTGAAATGCAGGATAGGTGATGAAAAGGGTGAAGCAGTGCCACGCACTTGATATGCACTTCACATGGTTTTGTCCCTTTTTCTTTTGCTGCTCATACATTTTTTAATACATTTCTAAAGAAATAAATGCTGATAATCCATGTTCATACTGCTGATTTAGAAAGGCTTTATAATTTACAGGACAAATGCGGTCCATAAGACCCTACCCATCGTAACAAAAATAAAAAAAAAACCTCAGACGTCTGAATCATGTCATGAGCTCAAGAGGTCGTCCACAGAAATGATCCTTCTATATCTTATAGCTCTAATTCAAATTTCAAATGCGGTCCATAAGACCCTACCCATCGTAACAAAAAAAAAAAAAGAAAAACCTCAGACGTCTGAATCATGTCATGAGCTCAAGAGGTCGTCCACAGAAATGATCCTTCTATATCTTATAACTCTAATTCAAATTTCAAATGCGGTCCATAAGACCCTACCCATCGTAACAAAAATAAATAAAAAACCTCACACGTCTGAATCATGTCATGAGCTTAAGAGGTCGTCCACAGAAATGATCCTTCTATATCTTATAACTCTAATTGAAATTTCAAGTGGGTCCTTTGAGATCATAATTGAAAGGCAATACCATGTGATCCTTCACTTCTTAATGTCTCTCATTAGACCCCATCCTAATGGTCGTACACCACAATGGTTCTCTTCCTTTGTTTTTGTGATCCTCTATAAATACAGCGCGCACACACAATTACCTTGGCAATCCAACTCAGGCCTTCATATTCTCATCAATAATCAGAGATTTCTGTTCTTTACTAAAACCCTAGCAATCTTCTTGTTGTTCTTACATTTACATCCAGACAAAATGATGGCTATCCACTTGCCTCGTATTCTTCAAGCTAAGCAAAATCTTCGTCGAGGATCATCTCTAGCAAGAGACGTTCGAAAAGGCTATATAGCAGTATATGTCGGAGAAGAAGAGAAGAAAAGATTTGTGATTCCATTATCATACCTGAACCAGTCTTCATTTCAAGAGCTGCTAAGTAAAGCTGAAGAGGAATTCGGATTTGATCATCCAATGGGTGGTCTCACAATTCCTTGTCGTGAAGACATCTTCCTCGATCTCACTTCTCGTTTAGATGCGTCATAAAAGGGACAGATTAACATGGTATATTAGAGAAAACAATTTTGTAGCATACTTGACAGATCATGTACAGATTATAAACAGTGTCTCAGGAGATTATTGTTATGAAAACTTTTGAACCTTCGCAAATCTTTTCATCTTCTTAGATTTGCTTACGCATTTAGTTTCCGCTATTTCATGGCTAAGCTTACAATATATCAAGAAGTTAAATTTATTGCCTTAAAGATTATCACAGAAGGATTTTTTTTTTTTTTAAAGAAAACACCGCCAAGCATTTAACATATGTGGGAAAAACCTAACTATTGCCCTTCCACGTCCCTCACCGCATTCGCTCTGCGCCGACACTGCAGCCTCCCCCATTATGATTGTGAAACTTCCGTGGTGACGGTGATGGTTTTCACCGACACCACAAGGTTCACTCAGGATGGCAAACCACTGTCTAGATGATTCATTGATGATTTCTTTTTATTGAAAGCAATATTTCACTTCCTTAAAAAAAGAGTTCTTGCAAAAAAATTCAAACTTTGAGCCTGTTAAATAGAACACAACACGTTAAAGTAATTGATCTAAATTAAATCATAAAAACAACACATCATCCAGGATTTCTTTCCCCTCGTTATTATGGAGCCAATAGAATAAATCTAGAAGATAAATATATATCAACTATTAATAATGATTACGGAGCAATCAAATATTTAATAAATATTAAATCTATAGAATTTGATTATCTTGATTGTCACCTTTATTATCTTCTTGATCTATCCTTGACTTCGATGTGATGAATGCATGAAAAAACAGTTCACATGAAATCATTATATTTTTTATATTAGTACAAAATATATTGACATTAATCGGCAATACCTGCTGGCTGTTGAGATTAGAGGAGAAATGAAGAAATTATGACAAAGAGAATGAGAGGGAAAGAATGAAATTCAAAAATTTCCTTTTACTGTATATTTTAATTACCCACACACTTTATATGTCGATATATATATACAAAGGGAAAGACTTATGTATGCATACTCACATGTATTCATACCATATACCATACTCTATCACCCCCTCAATCTTTGGCCTTAAGAAACCAAGCGTGAGATGGTGACAGTGAGTAAGAAACAATGGGGAGCTCAAACTTTTCGTAAGAATATCTCCAAATTGCTCCTAAGAAGAGACAAACTAAACAATTAGCTGGCTACTGGCTACCCTTTCGTGAACGAAATGAACATCAATATGCTTAGTTATTTGATGTTAAATAGAATTGAAAGAAAGAGCAATAGCCGAGAGATTATCACAAAATAGAACAGGCGACTGTGAATTAGAAACCCCTATAAATACCAACAATTGTTTAATCCAATCAACCTCGGTTGAGGTAGTGGAGAGAGCCCAGTACTCAACTTAAGTGGAAGACCTTGAAACAATTTGTTGCTTCTTAGATGTCCAAGAGACAGGATTGGAACCAAGGAAGATGACTAGAGTAGCCATAGATCTTCAATAATTGGGATCAATAGCCTAATCAACATCATTGTATATTGTGAGGTCAAAGGAACCCTTTGTATAAGTAATTCCAACTTCCAGAGTAACTTGAGGTACCTAAGAATCCTCTTAACTGCTGTAAAATATTCCACAATTCGCTATTGCATAAACTAACAGACCTGATGCATAGAGAACGCAATATCTGGTTTGGTGAATGTGAGATATTGAAGAACTCCTACAATGTTGCGATATAGTGAAGGATTATCATAATGGACACCATTATCTTTCATCAAACATTGATAGGGAATACAAGGAATAGCACAAGCCTTGGCAGCCAGCATATCTGTCTTATGAAGAAGTTTGTGAATATTTCGAGATTGTAATAAGAATAGAATAGTATTAGTGTGAGTGATTTGAATGCCTAAGAAATAATGAAGTCTTCCCAAATCCTTAACCTCAAATTCACCTGTAAGAGACTGAATAACCTCCCCAAACCACAAGGATCACTACTAGTGATGATAATATCAATAACAAGTGTTAAGGACCATTTCACCTAAAAACTTAAGCTTATAAGTGAGGCCCCATAATATTATTAATATTATTCTCTAACACCCCCTCAAATGAAAGCCCTTTGGGCTTAAAACTTGCATAGACCCTTAAATATCTTAGAACTCTCTTGGAAGCCATAAAATGAATTTGACTTGTATCTTGGAGAGGTAGATAACACTAAACAAAATATCTATACATGTGATAGTTAAATATAGCAAACTCCCAACTAAGCTTATATAGGTTTTTCCATCATGTTTTGGTGATCCATCCTACTTTATTAGCTTTTGTTCTTGTATTAAAAGAGTACAAACTGACTTACAATTAGACATTGCAAAGTTGTTTAGTATCTTCAAGGTAAAGGTTTTATTGACAAAGAAAGTAACCTTGTTTAGACTGAATTACCTTCACGCCTAGAAAATATGATAGCAAACCAAGTTGATTCATCTCAAACTTCTCTTTCATGTTTGTTTTAAATTCTTCTACAAGGTGCTTCTTGTCTCTTGTTATTAACAAATCATCTACTTAAACTGACACTATCAGTTTATGTTCATCAACATGTTTCACATATAGGGTTACCTCATTCATACTTCTTTCAAACCCCAAGCTTAGTAGATGATCATCAAGTCTACTATACCAGACTCTCGGAGCTTGTTTGAGTCTATATAGTGCCTTCTTCAGAAGATACACGTGGTTTGAGTTTGATTTTTAAACCCAGCTGGTTGCCCAATATATATTTCTTCATTTAGAACTCGGTTTCAAAAAAGAAGTTTTAACATCTAATTGAAACACATACCAGCCATGTTGAGTTGCTAGTACAAGTAGAAGTTTCATTATATCATGCCTGGAAACTAGAGCAAATGTGTTTGTGAAGTCAACACTATCCTCCTGAGAATAACCTTTTACTACAAATCTTGCTTTATGTTTATTGACTTTTCTATCAGCATTCATTTTTTTTGAAAATCCATTTCACTCCAATTACCTTTTTATTGACAGGTTTGTCAACCAGCATCCATGTTTGATTTTTTTCAGTCACTGCAATCCCTCATTCATTGCTGCTATCCATACTCGATTGGTTCTACCTTATCCATTTTGCACCTACCATAAATATCAATTAAGGACCTTGTCCCCCTTATTTGTTAATCATTTATATTTTCAACAGTATGCAACTCATTTTGTTGTTTCTATTATGTCCATTCAACTAATGCATTCTCTCAATTACATGTAGCATTCTTTACATTTTTCACATCTCTACTAATCATAACTTTGTTAACATTCATATCATAGATTTTATAAGCCTTGGACTTTGAGTTGTAGCCTATAAAATTCCCATATCAACTTTTTGATCAAGTTTTCTCCTGTTAGCTTCAGGTTTAATTACATAATATAGACTACCAAACACCCTTAAATGATCAATACTAGGTTTAAAACAATACTAGATTTCATAGGGAGTTTTTTCAGCCAAAACTCTTGAGGCCATTCCATTTAGAATATATGATGTTGTATTTACTACGTCTATCTAGAATTTCAATGGCATTTTCCTCTCACTCACCCCATTTTGTTATGACGTTTAGGGTACAGTCAGCTGATGTTTGATTCCCTCTTTCACCAAGTATCCTTCAAATTGTCGAGAGGTATATTCACCTCCATTGTCTGACCTCAAAATCTTTATCTTGTTTCCGTTTTCTAGTTCTACTACTACTTAAACTTTACAAACTCGACAAACACATCGGCTTTGGATTTTAGAAAGTAAATCCAACAAAACCTAATATAGTCATCAACAAATAAGAGAAAATACTTTAAGTCATTCAAAGATTGATTATGCATTGGTCCACACACATTTGTGTATACAAGTTGAAGTTTAGATGATGCTCTAAATTATTACGGAAGACAATTTTATTTTACTTCCCCAATTGACAAGCTTCACAAAAAACATCTCTATCTTGTATGTTAGGCAACCCATGTGCCATCTGTAAATTTGCTATTTTTTTAAGGTAGCACCTTGAAATGGCCTAAACTTTTATGCCAAAGAACAAATCCATCTACCCTACATGTGTTAGCATGCCAACATGTTTTTTTTCAATCAACATTGAAGATTATATTCATCATTTTAGCATATAATAGTAACACTCATTTGTTATCTTTGATGTCACACATTCCATCTTTAAAGAATATTGAGTGGCGAGATTCAATTAGCTACACAACACTCACTAGATTCCAGCTTACTAGAACCTTCTCCAATACCTTTGAATCTTGAAACTCTTCTCCTAAAAGTCTCACTTGATTTACAAGTTTTGAAATTTGAGAAGAAAAGTCTTTGATGGTATTTGTTTTTGTTATTTTTAAGGGTTCAAACTGCCTTCTTAAATTCAAAACTTGTATTTTTCTTATTTTTTCATCCTCATGGAATTCTGCCTTTAGCTTACCCGAAGCTTCTTTGCAATATATAGAGACCAAGATTCTTGTGAAAATTTATCACTCACAACATTATGTAGACAAGTGAGTGTCTTAAATCCTTTTGTCTTTTCTTCATTGAAGAACTTCATTTGAGTTATTCTTGAATTGTTTCTAAGAGGAGTTGACTGCTTGTTATTATTCATAAATCTCCTATAAATCAAAGGCTTTAAGGAAAGTCTCTATTTTCACAGCCCAAACACCATAATTCTGACCTATAAATGATGGTGTTTTTGCAACAAAATCCATTGAAGAACCTTACTCACACTCTCTTGTTTTACTCACAAACCCTTCAAAGCACTCAACTTTGATTTCCCTTTAAAAATCACTCGTGTTTCACACAACCCTTCAAAGAACAAACTGCTCTGATACCAACTATAGAACAATTGAAGGTGCCTACTGTGATGGTTGAAGAATAACAACAATCAATTAAAGAAACAAAGAACAACAATAGTAATCGTTGGGCACTAGTTCAAAGGGCAGAATCACAGGTAAGGTTATTGTCATCCCTTTAATTTTATTTATAGAAAAAATCAATGCAATACAAGGATAAAGAACCTTAGTCAAACATAAACACTTTCATGATACTTATCTAAGATAAGTTTCTAACTAAAGACAATAGCTAATCAAAAGAGAAATACATCTAGATAAGACAAAAAAAACTGATAAACATAACTAGTTGCTTATATACGAATTAATATTGCAGGTTTTGGAACCACAAATCTTCAATAGGCAACGAACACCTATGGTCTTCCTGCTGAGATATTTTTTGTGAAGACATGTGACTTAAGAGCTAGGGAATCTAATAAGGTTTCATGTTTTAAGGAACTGATATCAATATAAAATGTCAATGCTTGAGTTTGTTGTGATAAAATGTGCTGGTAGTACGTATATATAGAGTAAACCATGAGTACAAAAACCCGTAAATAATATGTTGAGTGAGCAGTAATCATTTGCTGGGGTCTGCTCGAGATATAGCTTAAGAGCGTTACATGGTCTGGTTTTCCAACTGATCAAGAAATATAGGGAGCGATAATGATTCATACCCTCAATATTGTTGGGAAGCAAGATATCACATCCATTCTTTTTTTCAATGTCTCCCACGTTAGATTCCACCGATAGAAACTCATCCTATTCATTTAATGAGTTTTCTCTCCGAGGAGGCTGTATTTTTGTTTTTTTTACTGGGTGTCCGGACAACTTACACATATCTTAATTAATTTTAAAAGTTTTAAAGTTAACTACCATAAAAATATCCAGTAATTATTATATTAGCAACCACATGACTCAAACATGATATCACTAGAGATTAAGCCGAGTAGGTTGTATGTTGCGTGAGTATGACTCGTCCACAAATATCATTTATTCATGCATTGCCTGAAAATGTCTCTCAAGCATATGTCCAAAAGTTCAGTTTTGCGTTTTGTCAACATTTAATGTTCCACCGTCCAATTTACAATCTTTAGCCTGGACCTCATTCAGCCTTATCTATGTGCTTGTATGCATTCTGGATTTAGACGTGCAGACATTTTAGGGGAGAGATGAATCCTCACTACTCTATTGTTTTTGATTAATTACAAGGCAAGGCCACATGGATGGTCCCTTTTGAGATGTCCTAAGCAGACCCTAGCAAATGATTTCTAACCACTTCAAATGCTAATGTTATCTCTTCATGCTATGTCTTCTATATATGAATGTAAGTGGGGTACTCTTTTAAGATTGTCTCCAAACTTTCTTACCCATAATCTGTACCAACAAAGTCTACTGATTTAATTCACTACAATTTCCTTGACGATGAGTTGCGAGACAAAACCATGTTATCCTTCAGCTGCTTATGTTTCTAAGCAAACCCCACTTGGGCTGCTTATCCTCACATCCACACTTTTCCACACACTAATAAAATTCATATATATATACACGAAGGCACTCCCCACAACCATATCAAATATCAAATCCTCACATTCTCTTAGAAAGCATATCCTCCTCAACATTATTCTAATATCATCTTTTTCTAGCAGAATAATACAGATCACACAATGGCCATGCTACTGAAGGGCATCATGAATGCAAAGCGAATTCTCCGTCGTTCAAGTTTGCATGCTAATCATGCATCCGAAGTTCCTAAAGGCTACTTTGCGGTCTATGTTGGAGACAGCCAAAAGAAAAGATTCACACATCCAATTTCATTCTTGAATCAACCATCATTCCAAGGATTGCTAAGAAAAGCAGAAGAAGAATTCGGATTTAATCATCCGATGGGCGGTCTTACACTTCCTTGCCGAGAAGATACCTTTATTGACATCATTTCAGGCTTGACTTTATCATAACACATAGCAGGAATTGATTTTCTTCAAAACTTTTGTAAATCATTTGCTTTTGGTAGAGACAAATGGGATGTGGAATGTCCACCCATAAGAGAATTTATTAATAGAAATCTACAGAGTTGCTCACTTTCTCAATATCGATATTCAAAATTAGAAAATTGTCTCAAAGATCCTATTTTAAAATTTTCAGACCTCTCCCGAGAAAGCTATAAGACCACTCTCGAATCAAAACAAATGGTTAATCCATCATTAGATTAAAAATCACTCAGTTATTACTAAATTGTTAAGTAAATATTCTGTTTGAAGATATCACAGTCTCCATGATGAAGCCACGTTCATGATGATATATCTTCAGCTTTTCATGTTCAATGAAAATGGAAAGTCCTTTTTCTTTTAACTACCCAATGCTTAATAAATTGTTTTTCAGATCAAGTCCATAAAATACCCCGTGATTATCTGAACAATCCCATTTACAACAAGCCTTATGTTGCCTTTTCCCATCAGTGCCATGCTGGAATTATTTCCTAGTTTCACAGATTCTCTAAACTTTGTATCAAGATAAGAGAAAAGTTCTTTTTTCCCACACATGTGATTACTAAATCCTAAATCAAAAAACCACACACTCTCTTGGTTAGCATTTTGACAATTTACATAGGCCATCAACAACATTTCCTCATCAACTTTCACATAGTTAACCTCCTTCTTTAGCTTTCAATTAACATGCATATATCTGTTAAAAGAACAAAAGAAAAAAGTTATGCTTTAATTTCAAGTTGTATGATCAATCTAGACATTACAGATCCTTCATTCCTTCATATATGAAAATCAAGTTGTGATGCGAACCCTAGTGGAATTTAATGGTATTCGCGACCCCAAGATCAATCTAACCCATGTTTGTTAAGAATTGAATGAGCTTATCACAATGGAAGACTTGCTCCAAAGCAACAAGACTATAAACCAACTTGATCACAACGCCTATACTTGTAGATGAGCAAAGGAAGTATAAATTCACAACAAAGAATGGTCAATTCTTTGAAGAGTTGAAAGTTCAATCAAGAACCAAGATGAAGCAGTAATAGACGGCTACAATGATGGAAAATATTGTTAAAAAAAGTTCCCTAATATTATTTTTGAAGAGTATTTATACTGCATGTAAAGAATAAGAAAACAAATGTACTGTCTTGAATTGAATGAATTGCATTTACTGAATGGAAATGACTAATAAATAGCCTTACAGGAATAACAATAAAACAAAGAAATAGCTCACGTTCAACAATAACGTGATACATGAAATAACGAAATTCAAGCAACTAAACCCTGAAGACTAGGAAAACATAGACTGAATCAAATACTAAAAATAGACCCTTTCACTGCAAACCAAAACCCTAGTTTCCCTATTGGGTCTCACATAAGCCCAAAATAAATAATAATTAACCCAAGCTAAAAACTAGCCCAAACTAATTAAAATAAACAAATAAACAAGTCTAGAAACCCAATCAAATTGTCTCCTCTAAAAATAATTAAAATTTGAAAACCCAACTAATTAAATAAGACAAGTTCGTTGTTTCCGCATTTCGTCTGGTAGTAGCAATAGACCACTTAAAACAGATGTTTCTCTCTCTTCTTAATGAATTAGAAGGCGTTCCATATATCGTTGGAAAGGTATTGAAGTCTAGTTTCCATCCTAGATAGAATCACATCAAAATACAATTTGTAGCTCCATTTATGACTAAAAGAGTAATCAAAGGTCAAACTATCCGAATCTAGTCTTCTTCCAATCCTTGTAATGGTCTTGGTTCCACCAACAAGCCCTTCTTGAACATAAATGAGATTAATCAAGGCTTGCTTTTTATTAATACAAATCCTCTTGAAGTCCACCTTAGCCCATGTATCTTGAAAAAGTTCTTTGAACTTCTTAGCCCTAAGCCTAGTAACTAGACCAACTGGAACCTCCAATGGATCCTTTGATGGTTGGATCACATTAAGTTGGGTTTGAATCATATATTAAAAAAAATTAATTATGGATTTCCTTAAAATTCTTCATTTCCATGATATATAATGACAAGGAAATTCTTCGCCTGTCTAGCCTCAAAAAAACTTCATCCATTTTCTCCAATAACTTTCTCCATGTAAAGTCCCTGAATCTCATCCGCATATATTGAGCCATATGTTTGTTTTTGATATAAAGTTCCTTTTCTTGTTAATTATATGTTAGCAAATGATCTGATAACACTTGCGAAACATGACCAATATCCAAATAAATAACAAATACAGAAAACTTAAATGCGCAAGAGGAGTTTCTTGTAATACAACCCTTTGTGTCTATACTACCTTACTTGACGAAACGGTGATGATTTTATGTCTCCTACCGCAATAGCTTTCTAATACATCTAACAATCTTCAAATTGCTTTCATCCTAACAGTTCACACAGTAGCTCTCCCTAACAGTGCTGCAGATCTATGTTTTGTGGAGAAGGAACACAATGCCATGTGCAAGGGTCAAATCTGTTGGTGTAAACACAATCTACAAGGTTTTGTGGTTTCCTGGTGGCACCAAAATTTCAAATTCACTGGATGGAAACAATTACCGACATTAACTTCGTCATTTTCAGTTGCATCAAGATATTCTGGAATGCCGGATAGATTGTGGAAAGGGTGAAGCAGTGCCACGCACTTGATTTGCAGTTCACATGACTTTGTCTAGCATGGTTTTGTCCCTTTTTCTTTTGCTGCTGATACATATTCGAGTACATTTCTAAAGCAATAAATGCTGACAATCCATGTTCATACTGCTGATTTTGAAAGGCTTTATAATTAACAAGACAAATGTAGTCCACAAGACCCTACCCATCGCAACAAAAATAAATAAAAAAACCTCAGACGTCTGAATCATGCCAAGAACTCTAAGAGTTCGTCCACAGAAATGATCCTTCTATATTTTATAACTCTAATTCAAGAGTGTAGATGTCTCAAGGTTGTCTGCAGTAGTCAAGTGGTCACAACTAAGGATAGAATTCCCAATAGCTAACTCCTTAAATTTCAAGTGGGTCCTGTGTAGATTGTTTTTCTCAAAAAAACTGGGGGCGTAATATATGTTATTAGTCTTCCTTTTCAGATCATGATTGATAGACAATACCATGTGATCCTTCACTTCTTCATGTCTCTCATTAGACCCCATCCCAATGATCGTACAGCACTAGATCCACAACGGTGCTCTTCCTTTGTTTTTGTGATCTTTCCTGTATAAATACAGAACACACACAATTTGCATTGTCAATCCAACGCAAGCCTTCACATTCTCCTCAATAATCAGAGTTTTCTGCTCTTTACTAAAACCCTAGCAATCCTCTTGTTGTTCTTACATTTACATCCAAACAAAATGTTGGCTATCCGCTTGCCTCGTATTCTTCAAGCTAAGCAAAATCTTCTTCGAGGATCATCTCTAGCAAGAGACGTTCGAAAAGGCTATATAGCAGTATATGTCGGAGAAGAAGAGAAGAAAAGATTTGTGATTCCATTATCATACCTGAACCAGTCTTCATTTCAAGAGCTGCTAAGTAAAGCTGAAGAGGAATTTGGATTTGATCATCCAATGGGTGCTCTCACAATTCCTTGTCGGGAAGACATCTTCCTCGATCTCACTTCTCGTTTAGATGCGTCATAAAAGAGACAGATTAACATAAAATATTAGAGAAAACAATTTTGAAGCATACTTGACCGATCATGTACAGATTATAAGCAGTGTCTCAGGATATTATTATTATTATTATTATGAAAACTTTTGAACCTTCAAAAATCTATTCATCTTCTTAGCATTTGCTTATTCATTTAGTTTCAGCGATTTCGTGGCTCAGCTTACTATATATCAAGAAATTAAATATATTGCCTTAAAGATTATCACCTGTCCAGATGATTCATTGACGATTTCTTTTTATTAAAAGCAATATTTCTCTTCTTAAAAAAATGAGTGCTTGCAAAATATTTCAAACTTCGAGCATGTTAAATAAAACACAACACATTAAAGTAATTGATCTAAATTAAATCATAAAAACGCAACATCATCCAGGATTTCTTTTCCCGCCTTATTATGGAGCCTTTAGTATAAATCTAGAAGATAAATATATATATACCTGAAAGTATTTAAGAAAATATAATTGAAACAGGGGAGACAGTAGATATTTTTACTGTTCATACAACTTAAATTTACAGAATTTGAATTTTTATTATTTGAAATGCAAGCATACAATTTATTATTTGAATTCCTATTCTTAAGCCATGATTTTTAATCCAGATTACGAATAATATGCCACTACTAACAACTTCCTAAAGACTAGGACAAACAAAAGACTTAATCAAAACAGTAATTGATGAAATTAAATACAATTAACGTAAATTTGCAGACCTAAAATAATTAACTGACACTCCTCCATTTTTTAGGAGGTGCAAACAACAAATCTTTGCCTCATAAATTCATACTTGTTTGCTGGCAAAAGCTTTGTAAAAATGTTTGCAAGCTATTCTTCAGACCTGTAATAAATGAGACTGATTTCACCTTCCTTCTGCACTTCTCTCAAAAATAAATATTTGATCTTGAAATTCTTGGTTCTTCCATGAAAGACTAGTTTGCATGAAATTGCAATTGCTGCTTGATTATCCACAAACACTTCTATTTGATTAAATTGCTTCCAATTATGAACATTGCAAAACTTCCTCAGCCACACTACTTGATTTGTTATTATTGTAGCGACAACAGATTCAACCTTTGTCGTAGACTGTGCGATAGTCTTTTGCTTCTTGGACCTCCATGAAAAAACTCTTAATCCTATGTTGAAGTAGTATCTAGAGGTACTCTTCATATCATCCACTAAACCACCCCAATCACTATTAGAAAATCCTAGTAATTTGAAGTTTTGACACATCTTGAATTTTATACCAAAGGCAGTAGTTCCTTTAATATATCTAATGACCTTTTTTGTTGTTTTAAGATGAATTTCACTGGTACAATGCAAGAAACGAGAGAGAATACTAACAACAAAAAGAATATATGGTCCGGTTGCCATTAAATACATTAGGCAACCAATCATGCTTCTGAAATATCCCTTGTCAACCTTGTCTGCACCATCATCCTTGCTTAGGCTTTCCTTTGAATTCATTAGAGTAGCCATAGCCTTCCAATCTTCCATGTGAAACGTTTTTAGTATCTTCATGGCATATTTCCTTTGATATATGAAGACTTCATTTCCTTCTTGCTTGATTTTCATTCCCATAAAGTATGTCATCAATCCTAAGTCTGTCATTTCAAAAATTTACATCATCTCCCCTTTGAATTCATCAATTAGCTTAATGTTGCTTGACAATAAACAAATAATTTTTTTATGTTTCACATAAAAAGTGGCCTTGGACAGGCTCTTTTGAAATCTCAGGCTTGACAGGTGCTCATGAATCTTGTTGTACCATGCTTTAGGTGCTTGTTTGAAGCCATATAGAGCCTTCTTGAGCAAGTAGACCTTTTCTTCTTCACCTTGTTCTACAAATCCATCAAGTTGATCCACATAGATTTCCTCCTATAAACTGCCATTAAGAAAGGCAGATTTTACATCCAATTGAAAAACCTTCCGTCAATTTCAAGCTGCCAATGCTAATATAAGTCTAATGGTGTCTAGTTTGGCAATAGGGGCAAATGTATCTATGTAATCAACTCTAAAGATTTGGTAATCTAATTGTAAGCTCCTTCTCCTTCATAATTTGCATCCTTTGCAAATGATAGTGGCCAAGTCTTTTATGCCACATATTAGTATTGCTAGTTGCTATGGAAAATGCAATAAGTTCTTATATTGGATCAAAAGAAAAACTCTTTCCTTTCATTCTATTTTGAGATCTCCTAACTGTTGACGTCAAGAATCTGACAACAACCATCTTCAAAAAGCACTTTTAACCCTCTTTCAATTAGTTAGCCTACACTTAACAAATTCTAATTAATTTTTGGAATGTTGTCGCACCTCAAAAATGGCTAGCGCAGCGTCGTGGCAACTTGTCCCCATGGGCGGGAAGATTATTAAATGCCGGGGATTATTTATTTTTATAATAAAAGGAGTCGCCACCTAGTATTATGGTTACTAGGAAACCTATGATTGGTCTTTCAGAGATTCTAGGGTAAGGGACTGGTTGCGTAAAGGGAAGGTTTTAGCACCCCTAATACGCCCTACCTAAGGCAAGCTGCTTGATGTTTTTGTTTGTCTTATAATTGCTAAAATATATAGAAAAAAATATTTACATGTTAAAGATATATCATTTATACTGAATATTTTGGATAGAATTTATCCAAACTCGAAAAAATAATATAAATCACCGAAAAGTTTTTTATATTTTTTGAATATTGGCTAATACCCTTTGGATTTTACAAATATGTTGTAAAATCTCAAAATGCAATAAATGATTTTTCTTTAGCAAAATCCATGCTAAAACTCATTTTTCTTTAAAACCCAAGATAATATATATATTTTTAAAAGAAAACAATTTTTAAAATATGCTAGTGTATTGGCTGTATGCAAAAAAAAAAAAAAATAACACATTTTTTAGATTTTTTTTGTATAAAAAAAAAAAATATTTTTTATATTTTTTTTTATTTTTATTATTTTTTTATTTTTATTATATTATTTTATAATTATTATATATATATATTATATATTTTGGGTGAATTGGATTGCCAATTCACCTTATTTAAAATCTGGTCACCGACTCAGGTCCCGGTCGGTGGCGACACTTACCTGAGAGGTCCGGCCGTGGCCCAGATTACACTCGAGTGCAGGCCGTGGCCCAGACGCATCTCAGTGCAGGCCGTGGCCCGTGACGCATCTCAGTGCAGGCGTGGCCCGGATTAATCTCAGTGCGGGCCGTGGCCCGACGATCTCAGTGCGGGCGTGGCCGGACTAATCTCGGTGCAGGCGTGGCCCGTACCTCTCAGCGAACCAGGTCGGGCCTGTGCCCGACCCGACCCGACCCGATTGGCTACGATGAAAATTTTTGCGTCGAGGAGGCGATGAGCGATAAAAACAGGATTTTCAAGTGCGATGAATGGAGATTCGGTTAATACCTTCGTGTAGAGGCGTTGATGTGGTTCTTCCTGTCGTGGTGGAATCGAGAATGGTGGCCTGAGCTCGCCGGAAATGAGATCGGAAGGTGACGGTCGGTGCACTGTGATTGGGTCGTTCTTCACCTAGGGAAGAGCTGGTGGTCGCCGGAGTATGGGGAGCTTGCGGGATGACGAAATAGTGCTTGATGACCAGGGTGGCGATCGGCGTTCTTTGAAACAAAGAGGAGAGAGAGACGTCGGGGCTGCTTGTTCGACGATGGCCACTGCCTCTGCCTTCGTCCGAGAGAGTGGGTGAGCTGATGGGGTTGAGGGTAGTTTATGGTGATGATGAGGCGGCTCTTGATTAGTGAATGCGGTGTTGTGGAATAACCGAGTTTAGAGAAAGAGAAGGAGAGGGAGGCTTCGATTCGGGAGGAGAAAACCGAGCGGGAGAGAGGGAGAGGGAGAGGCAACGAGCAGGCGAGAGAGGGAGAGGGAGGCAAACCGGTTCCTCGGTTTGAGGTCGAGATCGAGAGGGAGGCAGAGAGCTTCCTGGTTTCAAACCGTGAGGGAGGCGTAGGCCGGTTTTTTCTTCCACCGTCCAGGAGAGGAATCCCGAGGAGAGAGAGAGCTGACCTTTTTAGTTCAAGATCCAACCGACCCGTTGAAGACGCCCGACAAAAAATCCAGAGCTCGTGATCGAAATCCCCCTTTTCTTTATATCGACGAGATACCAAAACAAAACCAGGGTGTTTGGCCCAAAGTATTTTCGAGACATGGAGTTTTTGGGTCTCAATGTGCATGTTTTGTCCATAAAATAAAGGATTTCGGCTAGCTTGGGAATTTTGTCTTCAAAGTGGGGTTTTTGAGTGGCTCAAGTTTTGTTGTTTTTGTGTGTAAAATACAATTTGGTCCCTCCATTTGTTACTCCTCTAATTGCATCCTTAATTGAATTTAAATTTATGATCTTGTGCAATTATGTCCTTTGTGAAAAATTCAACGGTAAATTTATTTTGCGCACATTTGGTCTTTGATTTTTATCTGTGCAATATAATTCCCCACTCGATCAGTAAAACTCCTATTTTTCAATTAGGTCCCCGATTTACGCTTAATTGGCTTGAAAAATTCAAATCGACCAACGAAAATTCAAATATCAACACTTGAGCCCAAATTAAATTTAAGCACTTGATTTCTTCTTGACTAAACCTTTAATTAATTTTGACCCATTTAAAGTATAATTAAGCCGTCAAGCTTAATTAAACCCTTCAATCGCACCTAAATTAATCCTCGAATATAATTACGCTTTTATATTAACCAACGATCGTATCAAATCGGTCCATAAAAATATAATTATATTTTGTGACTTAATTTATACTGCAATTTATCTCATAATAAATTACTTTAGCTTTGGATCTGCATTTTTCATTTACGGGCACAAAAGGGTACAATCAATCTTTCAAAAATGTTCCAAATTTTAACTTGATTTTTTTTTTTTACCGACACCATCCCCCATCTTATTTTATTTTTTTGTTATTTTCTGATAGTTTTGGGGCATGACCCAAAATTGGGTTACAACAAATGTAAAGATCATAAATTAATTTTGTGCCTCTTCTTGTGCTTATGGTGATTTTCCCCTACCCTTTAACAAAAATGTAATCACCATTGCCAATCTTGACTTTGGTGATGTAAGTTGGTATTAAGCTTTTGAAAAGCTTCTTGTCATTAGTCATATGATTCGTACAACCACTATCAATTAACCAACTTTCAGTTGAGCATTCATTACAAATCAGGTTCCTATGAAGAGTTGATCTTGATCGACTTGTTCTATGACTTGAGCTACAATCTCCTATTGCTTCCACTATTGAGTTTTCCCTCTGCATATTACTTCTTCATGTCCAAATTGATTGCATTTTGAACATTTTGCATTGGGTCTCCTCTAACATTTGAACGGGGGATGACCTTCCTTCTTGTAGTGATGACAACGAGGATATTTTCTCTTGAAGATCCCTTTTTTACTGTTGTTGTTTGTTGATACAGAACCGGGAAAGTGTCCCTTTTGACCTTTCTTCTTTTTTTATTTGCTCATGTCAGCTCCATGATGTCTTGCAAATAAAGCTCTTTTAGTCTTGACATCCTCGCTCATATGTTGTCTCTACTCTTGTGCTTACAAGGAATTCAACAACTCTACCAAAGAAATCTTTGACAGATCCTTTGTATTATCCAATGTTGTAATTGTAGCCTCATACCTTTTCAGGTATTGTGACTAGTAATTTCTCCACAATTCTAGAATCACTAAGATCAGACTCAAGTAGTATGATTTTGTTTGCATTCCCAAGGAGTTTATCTGAATACATTTTAATTGTTTTAGACTCCTTTATTTTTTGCTATTCAAAACACTTGCATTCCTCTTATTCTTTCATCCCCTGCATATTCTTCCTTAATATAATCCCATATGGATTTTGCAATCTTGTGAGAAATTATTCTTGTGAAGATTGTTGATTACACCACAACACACAAGCAAGCTTTGGCCTTTGACTTCTTTATCTTCAATCCCTTATCAGTTTTGATTTGCTTCATGGTAGGATTGTTTGGAAGTGTCAGAATAGCATAGTCTTCTTCCATTGCCTCCCAGAGATCCATAACTTCAATATTGACAATTGAGGAGAAATTTGCTCCAGCTTCCATGATCACAAACACAAACAAAAAACCACAGATAGATCCCTCAAGAATAAAGCTCTGATACCAATTGAAAGTATTTAAGAAAAAAAATTGAAACAGGGGGGAGAGAGAGAGAGAGAGAAATTCCAGAGATGATTTTGAAAAATAGATGTTTTTACTGTTCTTATAACTTAAATTTGCAGAATTTGAATTTTTATTATTTGAAATGTCAGCTTACAATTTATAGACCAGAAATGATCATGGATTCCTATTCTTAAGCCATGATCTCGAATCCATGATCACAAATAAGATGCCACTACTAACAACTTCCTAAAGACTAGGACAAACAAAAGACTTAATCAAAACAGTAACAGTAAAATAGTAACTGATGAAATTAAATACAATTAATGTAAATTTGCAAACCTAAAATAATTAACTAACAATATAAACTATTAATAATAATTATGAATCAATCAAATATTTAATAAATATTATATCTATAGAATTTGATTATCTTAATTGGCACCTTTATTATCTTCTTGATTTATCCTTTACTAAGATGTGATGAATGAATGAATGAACGAAAAAACAGTTCACATGAATATTGTATTTTTTATATTAGTACAAACTATATTTACATTAATCTGCAATACCCACTAGCTAGTCAAAACTGCACTAATGGCTCATGGAAGTGTTCTGTGTCTTGTTATCCTTTAAAATGTGAGCGATATCAATGAAAGTTTTTACCACTGCAAGGAAGTGTCAAGCCACCAATGATCAAAACAATAAAAAAAAATCAGAGAGTATAGGTGTTGCCTCGCGTGCAGGGGGGTGAATTAGAGGTTTTCCTATTACTCAACTCATCCTCATATGCGCGAGCTCACTTCTACTTCCTTTGTTGGTTACTACTCCATCTCAAGTTATAGTATATAAACACTTAATGAAAGTCTTCTTTCTCCAATATAAGATAGCAGGTCCTATATATACTGTTTGCACTCAAAGGGACTTTTGTGTTTTACCAATGTGGGATAGACTTTTGAAATATTTATTTTAATTTTTACAACACAACATCGGACCCATAAATCATTTCTTCTCCGTCTCCCCAACATAAACTGTTTCAGAAACCTTTGGTGAATCCTTTGATGTTGATGCCGTAGAATTAATGTCAGAGAATTTGGTTAGCAAAAACACTAGGTAAACGAACTCTGACTGACATTTGTATTCTTCATACAGAGGAAAAGTAAACACTTGAAATTTAAGATAACTTGTTGTTTAAGGTTTTCTAGTAATATAAAAAAGTGAAAACTATGAGGTGGTATTGATCAAAATCTGTTGGTATATAAATGTTAATTTAATATGACTTGATCAAATTAATTGGACATGATTATCTTTTATTCTTACTTGTTAGGGTAGAAATACATATTATTGTATTGTACATGTGTGGTGTATGGTATATGAAGTACCTATATATACCTATTATGTGACACAAGCAGATGTTATGTTGAATTTCTTTTCGAAGTTGCAGTGTTATCATTGTACATAGTTCGTAGTCAATATTATATTCTCTACACAGAATACATTAGCAAATAGACATTGTTGCTTTTCTATCTTCTTTTTGTTGAAGAAAATGTTGAGGAATAATTTGGGTTTATACTAGTGGGCGGTGTTACACAGTCACACTTATGTGTAGAAGATATCTTCATTAATATTATATCCTAGTTAGGGATCATAATGTTGATGTTCAATATCAACTAGTTAATGTAGGAATCCTTAATGAACAAGGCCTTTAATAGGCTAGTTTATTAGAATCCTTGTTTAATTAGAATTCTAGATTACTAAATAGATTAGTTTAATTTCTTTATTGTCTAGCCCTTGAGACCTATAAATAGGATTTTAATTAGAAGGATAATACATAAGTTTATCGAAATATAGAGAAGATCTAAAAAGTGTATTTTTCAGAGAACACTTAATAAAAGATATCACTCCTCTCATTCTTCTTCTTGTTATTTAGTTTTGCTCTTCTGTTTGTTCTTCTAAATCAATCATCACAACCGAATCTTGTCTTCTAACAAGTGGCATTAGAGCTTAGGTTTGATTATTTAACATGGCAATTTAAAGAGTCAATGACATTCAATAAGATATAGGTACGCAAAGATTTTATTCAAAGAAAAGATAGTTCTGGATATTTCTAAAAGAGTAGAGGACATGAACAAGCAGGAGAAAAATAAACATTTGGATAAAGTGGTCAAGATAGATGAAATCAGATCAAGGAAGTGGTTTTATCCTGTGATGATGGAACACAATGCCTTGGTAGCACATGTGCAAGGGTCAAATCTGGTTTTGTCTAGCACGGTTTTGTGGTATCCCGGTGGAAAATATATTCCAAAACTTCAAATTCACTGGATGGAAACAATTACCGATATCCTGAAATGCAGGGTCATGAAAAGGGTGAAGCAGTGCCACGCAGTTGATATACACTTCACATGGTTTTGTCCCTTTTTCTTTTGCTGCTGATACATATTGGAATATATTTCTAATGCAATAAATGCTGATAATACATGTTCCTACTGATTTAGAAAGGCTTTATAATTTACAACACAAATGCGGTCCATAAGACCCTACCCATCGTAACAAAACAAAAAAAAAACCTGAGGCATCTGAATCGAATTCAAGAGGGTACGTAGATGTATAAAGGTTGTCTGCAGTATTCAAGTGGTCACAACTAAGGATAGAATTCCTCACAGCTAACTCCTCAGGTTTCAAGTGGGTACTGAGTAGATTGTTTTTCTCAAGAAAAAAACTGGGGGCGTAATATATGTTATTAGTCTTCCTTTTGAGATCATGATTGAAAGACAATACCATGTGATCCTTCACTTCTTCATGTCTCTCATTAGACCCCATCCAAATGATCGAACAGCACTAGATCCACAATGGTGCTCTTCCTTTGTTTTTGTGATCTTTCCTCTATAAATACAGAACACACACAATTTACCTTGTCAATCCAACGCAAGCCTTCACATTCTCCTCAATAATCAGAGTTTTCCGTTCTTTACTAAAACCCTAGCAATCCTCTTGTTGTAAAAACAGTTAGAAAAGGTCAACTGAGAGCCTTTAACTATAATTCTGTTAAAATTCTGTTAAACAGATAATGACAGTTGTATACAAGTCTGAAAAAGCATACACTGCTTGATATATAAACTGGAAAGAATAAAATTCAAGATATGCAATAAGATTGAAGTTGCAATCTTTTTGTACAATCCTTCCTCTCTTCTAAAACTATCTGCATGCTTAAATTTGTTCCTTCCCAAATTCTGTGAAATTGAAAAACCTGCAAAATATAGTTACAAAAGACAATCACGAAACTAACAGAAGCAGTGCCACGCACTTGATTTGCAGTTCACATGGCTTTGTTTAGCAAGGTTTTGTCCCTTTTCCTTTCGCTGCTGATACATATTTGAGTACATTTCTAAAGCAATAAATGCTGACAATCCATGTTCATACTGCAGATTTTGAAAGGCTTTATAATTTACAGGACAAATGAGGTCCATAAGACCCTACCCATCGCAACAAAAATAAATAAAAACCTCAGACGTCTGAATCATGTCATGATAACTCTAAGAGGTCGTCCACAGAAATGATCCTTCTATATCTTATAACTCTAATTCAAGAGAGTAGATGTCTAAAGGTTGTCTGCAGTATTCAAGTGGTCACAACTTAGGATAGAATTCCTCACAGCTAACTCCTCAGGTTTCAAGTGGGTCCTGAGTAGATTGTTTTTCTCAAGAAAAAAACTGGGGGCGTAATATATGTTATTAGTCTTCCTTTTGAGATCATGATTGAAAGACAATACCATGTGATCCTTCACTTCTTCACGTCTCTCATTAGACCCCATCCAAATGATCGAACAGCACTAGATCCACAATGGTGCTCTTCCTTTGTTTTTGTGATCTTTCCTCTATAAATACAGAACACACACAATTTACCTTGTCAATCCAACGCAAGCCTTCACATTCTCCTCAATAATCAGAGTTTTCTGTTCTTTACTAAAACCCTAGCAATCCTCTTGTTGTTCTTACATTTACATCCAAACAAAATGTTGGCTATCCGCTTGCCTCGTATTCTTCAAGCTAAGCAAAATCTTCTTCGAGGATCATCTCTAGCAAGAGACGTTCGAAAAGGCTATGTAGCAGTATATGTTGGAGAAGAAGAGAAGAAAAGATTTGTGATTCCATTATCATTCCTGAACCAGCCTTCATTTCAAGAGCTGCTAAGTAAAGCTGAAGAGGAATTTGGATTTGATCATCCAATGGGTGCTCTCACAATTCCTTGTCGGGAAGATATCTTCCTCGATCTCACTTCTCGTTTAGATGCGTCATAAAAGGGACAGATTAACATGGTATATTAGATAAAACGATTTTGTAGCAAACTTGACAGATCATGTACAGATTATAAGCAGTGTCTCAGGATATTATTTATTATGAAAATTTTTGAACCTTCACAGATTTTCATCATCTTAGATTTGCTTATTCATTTAGTTTCCGCGATTTCATGGCTAAACTTACTATATATCAAGAAATTAGATTTATTGCCTTAAAGATTATAACCGAATGCAAAAAAAAAAAATGAAAGACAACACTGACAAACATTTAACATATGTGGACCAAAATTAACTATTGCCGCTTCCACGTCCCCCATCACCGCCATTATGCATTTTTTTTTCTTGGTGTTGAGGTTACATAATCTAAACAACTTGTTTTTCACTCACCATAAGTATATCAGAGATCTCCTTGCCAAAACCAGTATGGACGGATTGCTAAGAAAAGCCGAAGAATTTGGATTTAATCATCTGATGGGCGGTCTTACACTTCCTTGCCGAGAAGATACCTTTATTGACATCATCTCAGGCTTCAATTTATCATAACACAGCAGGAATTATTTTTCTTCAACACTTTTGTACATCATTTATTTTTGGTAGACACAAATGGGATGGGAAATCTGCAGAGTTGCTCACTTTCTCAATATCAATATTCAAAATAAGAAAATTGTCTCAAATATCCTGTTTTAAAATTTTGAGACCAATCCCGACAAAACTATAAGACCACTCTTGAATCAAAACAAATGGATAACCCATCATGAGATTAAAAATCATTCAGTTATTAGTAAATTGTTAAATAAATCACTTACAATTCACAATTGTTTTGGTGATCAAAATATAGTAATGATATTTTTCTCTCTTATTACTGTTAATGGTAAGGAATAAATATTATAAAATAAAAAATAATTTAATTTCTTCTTCTAACAATAATTATGATGTCATCGATAGTATTTTCAATAATAACTAGAATATTTTATTATTTTAAAAATATTTAAAATATCATCTATAATAATTGTAACAATTTGACAACGATGACAGTAACAGTGATAACAATAATATCACATAAACAAAATGGGTGGAAAAATTGGAGAAAATTATCTGCAATGAAAATGTTAATGGTAAGAAATAAACTTTGCTCATTGCCCTCCACTTTACCGTAGCCATAAACAAACTTTTTAACATGCAAAAAAATATTAATAATCTTAGATATTTCTTACAGTACTATATATCTGAGCAAAATAGTTAGCCTTTCGATTCTTACTATAGAAAACATATTTACAACAACAACAAGAAGAAGAATAATAATAATTGTATAGTAGGTTTTGATCCTTGGATGGATCGATAGTTCCCTACCTAAAGGACCTCTTTCTCAAGTCATTAGTACGCTGTATGTTGCTTGTCAATGACTCGTCCACAAACATAATTTTTTTCATTCATTGTCCTGAAAATGTCTCTCTAGCATATCTCCCTAGTTACTCCAAAACTCAGTTTTGTGTTTTGTCAACATTTAATGTTCCACCGTCTGGACCGCAATCAAGCTTATCTATGTGCTTGTATGGCATTCTGGTTTTAGACGAGCAGACATTGTAGGGGAGAGATGAATCCTCACTACCCTATTGGTGTTGATTGATTACAAGGCAAGGCCACATGCATGTCCCGTTTGAGATGTCCTGAGCAGACCGTAGCAAATGATTTCTAGCCACTCTAAATGCTGATTCTATCTCTTCAATCTATTTCTTCTATATATGAATCTGAAGTGGGGTACTCTCTTAAGATTGTCTCCAAAACTTTCTTACCCATAAGCTGTACCAGCAAAGTCTACTGATTTTATTCACTACAATTTCCTTGACGATGAGTTGCGAGACAAGACCATGTGATCCTTCAGCTGCTTATGTTTCTAAGCAAACCCCACTTGGGCTGCTTATCCTCTCATCCACACTTTTCCACACACTAATAAAATCCATATATATATACACGAAGGCACTCCCCACAACCATATCAAATCCTCACATTCTCTCTTAGAAAGCATATCCTCCTCAACATTACTCTCATAACATCCTTTTCTAGCAGAATAATACAGATCACACAATGGCCATCCTACTGAAGGGCATCATGAATGCAAAGCGAATTCTCCGTCGTTCAAGTTTGCATGCTAATCATGCATCCGAAGTTCCGAAAGGCTACTTTGCCGTCTATGTTGGAGAGAGCCAAAAGAAAAGATTCACACTTCCAGTTTCATTCTTGAATCAGCCATCATTCCAAGGACTGCTAAGAAAAGCCGAAGAAGAATTCGGATTTAATCATCCGATGGGCGGTCTTACACTTCCTTGCCGAGAAGATACCTTTATCGACATCATTTCAGGCTTGAATTTATCTTAACACATAGCAGGAATTGATTTTCTTCAAAACTTTTGTAAATCATTTACTTTTGGTAGAGACAAATGGGATGGGAAATGTCCACCCATAAGAGAATTTATTAATAGAAATCTGCAGAGTTGCTCACATTCTCAATATCGTTATTCAAAATTAGAAAATTGTCTCAAAGATCCTGTTTTATAATTTTGAGACCTTTCTCCATAAAACTATAACACCACTCTTGAATCAAAACAATGGATAAACCACCATTCCATTAAAATTCACTCATTTATTAGTAAATTCCACTTCTACGCATACACAAATTCCAGTGCAATTTGAAATTTCCCATTCATTGTTCATTGCATAAATTAAAATCTTCATTTTATATATAATAATTAGGTGCTTTAATATAAAAGGAAAAATTATTTCACCATTAAATATCGAGAAATTAAATTTCTTCTATGTAATTGGAGGGCATGTGTGGAAAACAAATCTTGTATTCTCAACTAAAAAAAATTAGGAGGCTTAACGTAATAGTTAGTCAATCCTTTCTATATATATGTGTAGGGCAACATATAATAGTAATGGTGGAGATTACCACATAAGAATGAAATTACAATATTTCTTATTTAATTACATGCTATAATAAACCCAAATTAAATTTACGAACTTGATTTCTTGTTAACGAAGCCCTTAGTAAAATTAATTTGACAGATTTAAACCCTTCAACTGACCCTAAATTAATTCCCAATTACAATTTTAAATTAACCCACAACTAGATCAAATTGGCCCATAAAAAGTATAATTATATCTTTCGACTTAGTTTGTACGCAAATGTATCTGATAATAAATTATTTTGACCTTGAATCTGCGATTTTCTTTATTTCTGGGTACGAAAGAGATATGATCGAGCTCTCGACGACATCCAAAATTTCACCTCGATTTTCCTGCTGACACCAGACCCCTTTATTTTATTTTATTTTTATTTTCAGATAGTTTTGGGAATTGACCCGAAATTGGGTTACAACATACATGATTGAACAAAGAAATTGTTTGGCCAAGTGGTGAAGGCATATGCCTACTAAGTGTTTTCTTGTGAGAGTCAACAAAAATGATTTTGGATTTTTAATATTATATTCTCATAGCCTTTTCATTTTGCTTCCACTCAAGTATTTCTCTAGACAATTTGTCAGACATTGCGTCGTCTTTTAATTTCCGGATCAATTTGAAATTCTAAATATTTTCAGTATCAAAATGTTAATTTGATACTATGTTATCCTATTCAAATTAATTATATATTTTTATTTCATTTTGTTCCTCAGTCTTGTTTTAAATTCTTTATTTTTTTTTGTATCAAAGTTTAGATTTTTAAAATGATAATACCCACTTCTATGCTATGAGTGTATGTATGTATTACACTGTATGCATTCCATTATATATGCTATCATCGTCAACAAAAATAATTTTTTTCTCTATAGCATATCTCCCTAGCAAATCTTATGACTCAGTTTTGTGTTTTGTCAACATTTAATGTTCCACCGTCTGGAGCGCAATCAAGCTTATCTATGTGCTTGTATGGCATTCTGGTTTTAGACGAGCAGACATTGTAAGGGAGAGATGAATCCTCACTACCCTATTGGTGTTGATTGATTACAAGGCAAGGCCACATGCATGTCCCGTTTGAGATGTCCTGAGCAGACCGTAGCAAATGAATGCTGATTTTATCTCGTCAATCTATTTCTTCTATATATGAATCTGAAGTGGGGTACTCTCTTAAGATTGTCTCCAAGACTTTCTTACCCATAATCTGTACCAGCAAAGTCTACTGATTTAATTCACTACAATTTCCTTGACGATGAGTTGCGAGACAAGACCATGTTATCTTTCAGCTGCTTATGTTTCTTAGCAAACCCCACTTGGGCTGCTTATCCTCTCATCCACACTTTTCCACACACTAATAAAATTCATATATATATACACGAAGGCACAACCCACAACCATATGAAATATCAAATCCTCACATTCTCTCTTAGAACGCATATCCTCCTCAACATTACTCTAATATCTTTTTCTAGCAGAATAATACAGATCACACAATGGCCATCGTACTGAAGGGCATCATGAATGCAAAGCGAATTCTCCGTCGTTCAAGTTTGCATGCTAATCATGCATCCGAAGTTCCGAAAGGCTACTTTGCAGTCTATGTTGGAGAGAGCCAAAAGAAAAGATTCACACTTCCAGTTTCATTCTTGAATCAGCCATCATTCCAAGGACTGCTAAGAAAAGCCGAAGAAGAATTCGGATTTAATCATCCGATGGGCGGTCTTACACTTCCTTGCCGAGAAGATACCTTTATCGACATCATTTCAGGCTTGAATTTATCTTAACACGTAGCAGGAATTGATTTTCTTCAAAACTTTTGTAAATCATTTACTTTTGGTCGAGACAAATGGGATGGGAAATGTCCACCCATAAGAGAATTTATTAATAGAAATCTGCAGAGTTGCTCACATTCTCAATATCGTTATTCAAAATTAGAAAATTGTCTCAAAGATCCTGTTTTATAATTTTGAGACCTGTCTCCAGAAAACTATAACACCACTCTTGACTCAAAACAATGGATAACCCACCATTACATTAAAATTCACTCAGTTATTAGTAAATTCCACTTCTACGCATACACAAATTCCAGTGCAATTTGAAACTTCCCATTAATTGTTCATTACATAAATTAAAATCTTCATTTTTTATATAATAATTAGGTGCTTTAATTTACAAGGAAAAATCATTTCACCATTAAATATCGAGAAATTAAATTTCTTCTACGTAATTGGAGGGCGAGGGGTTGTTTTTAGCTGAGACTAGTTTGGGTGTAGGGGATGGGGTTTTCTGGCCTGGTTTCGGCAAACAGTGGTTCTCCACGTTATTATTTCGAGTATGTTAGATAATGCAACTAGAAGAACAACAATTTTTATTTAAAAATGGTGTGTTTTTTCAGGCAAAAGTGGCGAGGGGTTGGTTTTTGCTGAGACCAGTTTGGGTGTAGGGGATGGGGGTTTCGGGCCTGGTTTTGGCAGACAGTGGTTCTCCCCGTTATTGTTACGAGGATGTTAGATAATACAACTAGATGAACAACAATTTTTTTTTAAGAAAAAAACAAAGCAAAAAAACCAAATTAAATCCAGTCCAAACAAAAACCAAACTATAATTACTCAAATAACAAAAACAAACACAACCCATTTACATACAAAACCCAATAAACAGCTAAATCATAAACAATAACCAAAACCCAATTTTTTTTTTAACTAAATAAACAAAAACCAGATGCCAAAAAAGGTTTAAAATTTAGAAACTTACAAGGGGCTGGTGACAAACCAAAGTCTTTTTATAGTTGACAGACACACTATCAATGCTAAAACACTGTCTACACGACGTCGTGGTAGTAGCAGCAACAACAGATAGAGGTATTGGTGGTATGTAGTTACTTTTACTTGAACCCTCATTATTTCCTTCAATTTTTTCACATTCTTAATAAAACCCACAACCAAATTTAAATAAAAAAATGGGCAAAAAGTTTGATTCACTGAGTTTAATTAATTGAGCAGTGACTCGTCGAGTCAACTCAGAAAGAAATATAACATTGGAGGTAGAAATATTTGAACATTTTAGAGAATACGAGTGGTAAAGAGATTAATTTGAAGGTTGGTTAGGGCTAGGTTAAATTAGAGTTTCAAGGACACCACTTTGGCAATTCACTGTTGCAATGTGATCTATGCAAAAAGAGAAAGAGAAAGAGATTTCAAGCATATAAAATGATGGTGCAATATTTCTTTTGTTCATGAATGCTAGAGTTATGGTCGGTTAGCTTTAGAGGTGGATGGTGACGACGTCGTTTCCAGTCAGATATGGGGTTGTGGCTTTTTTGTCAAGTCAATTTTTTTTATATATTATTTGTGTTGATTACGGATATTTTTTGAATAATCTTTGATATATACTGTTTACAAATGGATTTTAAAAATTGAATTTTTATTTTTTGATTTTAATAATTCTGAAAATTTTCTTATTCACGTAAAACATGTAACAAAAAGTTGTGTTTCTTCTAATCCAACCTTCTATTTTTGGGTTTTACATGGATTGGTTATTGGTAATTCATTCTGATGAATATTATTTATTTATGTTATTTTATCATATATTTTAAAGTTATTTTGTGCATCAACTGAATAGTATGTATGCAATGTTTTTTTTTAATTTATTTTAATTTTATCCAAGTGGTCATATATTCAACTTTTTATTTCAGTTTTTATTCTTTAAATTTTTAATAAAATTACACTGCAATTGTTTTTAAAATGCCTTTATTTATTTTTGTCCAAAGATTTTTATTTGTTTCAATTTTTTCATTCAAATAGAATTAATTATGTATTTTTTTTCAGCCCTTATTCTTTGAATTTTTTATTTGATATTTATTCCTTTTGTTTTTTCGTTCTTTCTTGGACATTGTTTATTTTTTACATTTATTTATGCACTTGTGCTTTTAATTTGTTTTGTTTTATTTTCTATTGAGATATTATTTGGTTCAATCCTAAATTTTAATTTATATTAGTGATCATTTTAAAATTAATATTTATCTTTTATATTAGTGATCATTTTAAAATTAATATTTTTTGTTATTTTTATCTACTCTTCAGGTCAGATGATTTTATTATTTCATTTTTTGCATAACAATAATGATAATTTTAGTGATTTTTGTTAAAACAAATTTGTAAATTTTTTTTGCTTTTTCAATTTTATTTTTATTTTTTGGGGCAATTATATGATTTTAATTGTTTGAAAATAATGTCGATAATAATTATAACTATTACAGTCATGATAATGATGGTAATGTAGGGATGAATTTTCAATGATGTTTTTTTTCTTTTTCTAGATAAAAATGAACTACTTATTTTTATTATTTGATGATTGCATGTGTTTTCACAATTTATATTTTGTTTGTTGTGTTTAATTTAAATTGAATTATAAAATGAACTAATCATAATACAGTAAATTCAATAATGCAATCCAAATTTTCTTGCTTTTTTAATGATGATGACAATTTTATGATGGAGATTTCGTTGAAACCAACTAAACATATAAATTTATATCAATTTAAAATTTATATATTTTTTTTAAAATTGCAATTTATAAGAATTCTACACAGATTTATTATTTTGCCCAAATTTATATTATAAGAAAAAAAATCTTAATGAATATTTTTTTTACATTGAAATAAATATGATTCCAACCATGACGAGGCGCGGGTTAACCGCTAGTATACATATATTTCTACACACGTGTCTTTTAAAAGACTACCTAATTAATAATTGATAATTTGGAGGATCTTTCCTTTTCTTTTTATCTCCCTTTTTTTCCTTTACTTTTTATTTATCCCCACTTCACTCTTTACACAGGCAACTTGATCTTTCTCTCCACCGTAAAAAAGTTCTCTCCTTCACTTTTGGAAATACAATTCTAGAATATGTGTTTTTTTAGGATAATAGAGAAACCATGATACTTTTACACACACTATATTTACCAAAATTCTATAAGAGTTTCTAATATGATTGGATCTTATCAAGTTATCAACTTCTTCATAAATATCATAAATTAATGCCACAATCATGGTGACCATCTTGGACTTTGTCCTATATCAACACAATTCAAGAATGACCTACATTTATTTTCCATGAAATATAAATAGAATAGGCAAGGAATTATCAACTCAAATTTTACATAGCATGCTCAGTAAAAAAAAAGTAACATAAAAACTTAGAATCATAAATATATTTAATTTTTTTTATCTTAAATAATAAATATTTCAATTCCAAACCATACAATTAAAAAATAATATAATGATTTTCATACCACAAAAAACCTAAGTACTAGTTTGAAATAGAATATCAATGTTATTATTATACATATCAGGTTTAATATCTACATGTTATATCAAAAGGATGTGGTACTATAGAAATCTACTGGTGTAAGGAACCAAACTATTAAATCAGTTTATGATATTAGAATGCAATGTGATAATTTTATAATAAAATTATAAAATTACATAAAATGGTATATGTGGATCAATTTTTTATTTATATATTACATGTGATATTATTATACTTTCTCATATTTTATATAAATGTTTTAATATACAAGGAGCACAATTCATGATCTTATTAACAATAATGTGTACAAAGCTTTCAAAATTAACCTTAAACTTGCACAATTTTTTGGAGATATTTTCTATATGTTAAAAAAATCTCAAAACTACAAAATCATACATTATGATTCTTTTACTTTGCAAAATTCTGCATTTGCCCGTGCTTTCAAACCTATCTTATGCTCAAGTTATAAGATACAATATCCGGGTAATCTTTTTTACGATACTATTTTTTTATGAAGGGCCCGTTTGTGTTTGAAGCTAGAAAACGCTTATACATATAGATTTTGTATTTTTAATTTAAATTATTTTTTTATTTTTTTTAGATTGTTATGATGTACTAAAATCAGAAAATATATTTAAATAATAAAAAAAAATATTATTTTAATATATTTGTAAACAATTTTTTCTTAAAAAACAATCACTAAATAATAATAAAGAATTAATAAGTTACATAAAAAAGAACAAACTCGAGTAAGGGCAATTGGGGAACATGATTATTTATGGTGGCCCAATATCGACATGCATCATGGTAAAAATTGAAGTATGAACATGATTAACTTAAAATCATGAAATTTTTGCTCTAATTCAAATGAACCAGAAGGTCTAGAGCAACTCAATTGAAGTATGAGTGTCAATTGTTCCAGGCCGGTGGAAAGGCACTCCTCAGGGTACACTGTCGTCTTGACATTTACAGAAATTGAAGCCAACCCCACTTCCCCGTATGCTTCCCCCATGAAAAGATATTTACACAGTTAAATCCACATCTCATCAGACCTCAACAGAACAGCCAGTTAGCGCCAAACAGAGAACACACTCAACAGCCAATAATGCTAGTAGTAGGAGTAGTGAAGCAGGTGTGTAATCTTTACTGTGGGGTCCCCAAGCATATACTCAATCAAATGATATGACCCCATGATCTTTACATATAAATTACACTGTTTATCACTTGGTTTTATGTTTCAGGTATCTGATGGCATGTTTATGGAGTCCTGGCATTTTCCTTGCTCTTGTTCTTGCTCTACCGTTGAAGACTTTGCCCCTTGTGACTCTTGCTGAAACCAATGTTAGTTTCTCTACTTGAGTTCAGCTATGCGCATCAATTTGTCTCTTTCATGGATTTCTGTGTTTAATCTTTATCTTGGCAGGTTTACATTGTGTATATGGGAGACAAGCTCCATGACGATCCTGAGCTGGTTCAAGAGTCCCATCATGAGCTTCTTGCTGATATTGTTGGAAGGTTTTATTTCTGGCTCTTTATAATCTTGATTTCCGTTTTTCTTAATTTGTTGATTTCCCCTTAAAAACGCCCAGTTTTGCTATTACTTTTACCTTAAACACGTTCAGTTTGTATCTTTCTTGGTATATATGTTCATAGGGATATCGAATGATCTTATATCCCTTAGGCTTCTTTGATCTTGCTTTATGCCATTTCAGATGCATGAAATGTGTTTTCACTGTTTTTAGCTTTGGATGCATTTATTTGTGAGGTTTGATTAAGCAGTAAAGAGAAATTAGCATCTTGTGCCATGGTTTTGACAGCAAAGACGCTGCGAAGGAATCAATTCTGTATAGCTACAAGCATGGATTTTCAGGATTCGCTGCTGTGTTAACCAAGTCCCAGGAGAAGCTTATTGCAGGTGTTCCAATGTTGGTGAAATTTGAAATCAGTTTTCATAGTCTAATTTTTTACTTTGAACTGGTCCCTGAAATTATTTTTTTCTTTGTTGATGCACCGATACAGATTTCCCAGGAGTTGCTGGCGTTGTTCGAAACAGAATTATTAGCTCCCACACAACTAGGAGTTGGGATTTTCTACAAGTCAAGCCTCAACTTGCGGGTCGAATTTCCAAGGGACATTCCGGGGCTGGTTCCATCATTGGTGTCATGGACACAGGTCAGTGGCAAGACGAAGGCATTGTTGTTTCTTAGACAATTTACTTCTTCTTGGTCCTACTTTCTTGTTGCATAGGTATATGGCCAGAGTCGAAAAGCTTCAGAGATGAGGGTATGGCAGAGGTGCCATCTCGTTGGAGAGGGATATGCCAAGAAGGAGAAGGATTTAATCGCTCGCATTGTAATAGGTTAGTTAATTATAGTCTATTCATTTTCACTTTCTATCCGGGTTTGTATACATCTAATCTGATTTGAGACTTTAAAAAACATGTCAATTGTAAGTACATTCTCTTGTGTGATCTTAAATTTTGGTCATAAGGATTCATGATGACTCTGCTGCAACAAGATAGTTAACTCAAGTTGAAGAGGAACTAAACACTAGTAAATGGCTTCTGCTTAACAAGGTTTCAGCAGGATTTTATGTGATGCTTACTGCTTGAATACTTTGGGCAGGAAAATCATTGGTGCTCGCTGGTATGTTAAAGGTTATGAAGCTGAATTTGGAAAGCTAAATACGAGTGATGGGGATGAGTTCCTATCTCCCCGAGACGCTGGCGGCCATGGCACCCACACATCATCTACTGCAACTGGTGTTCCAGTGGAAAGTGCAAGTTTTATGGGACTAGCTCAAGGATTGGCAAGAGGGGGTGCCCCATCAGCTTGGCTGGCCGTCTACAAAGTTTGCTGGGCTACAGGTGGCTGCGCTGAGGCAGATCTTCTCGCTGCATTTGATGATGCAATCTTTGATGGCGTGGATGTGCTATCAGTATCTCTTGGATCACCACCTCCTCTTGCCACCTATGTTGAGGATGCATTAGCTATTGGCTCCTTTTATGCCGTAGCCAAGGGAATTTCTGTGATATGCTCTGCCGGTAATTCTGGTCCTTATCCTCAAACAATTACAAATACAGCTCCATGGGTTTTAACTGTTGCAGCAAGCACCATTGATCGAGCTTTTCCTACTATAATTACCCTGGGGAACAATCAAACCATAGTGGTACTTCCAAAATTTCTCTGCAGCCTAGAGAACTTGTGCACAGTTTTTTTTATTAGTTACACAGAAGGAATATTTTTCATTTTAAGATGCCTATTGAAGCTTAAATGATATGTACAGAACTGTAACAAATGGCAGCAGGCGTTACAGACTAGAAATAAATTTTATTTTCTCAAACAGGGTCAGGCTCTGTATACCGGGAAGAATGTGGACACCTTTCACCCTATTGTTTATGGAGAACATATCGCAGCTGAAGACTCAGATGAAGATAGAGCAAGGTATATACCCTTTTATTATTGGCATATCAAAATCCCATTTAGTCTGAGAAAAGCCAGATTCTAATGTTCGCACTTTTATCCAGGTGGACTTCGCAATAGGAACTTATCTACTGACATACATGGAGTCTAGCAGGTAAAGTCAACTCACTGCATTCACGGGGAGTTCTTGATCTATTGCACCATTTGATCTGAGATTATCAAAATTGATTTTCACCTAAACAAGTATATTTATGCAACAGAAATCCTGTAGTAAAGTTCAGCTTCACGAAAACAGTTATTGGAAAACAGATATCCCCGGAAGTTGCATTCTTCTCTTCTCGAGGACCCAGTTCCATCTCTGCTACCGTGTTGAAGGTAAAGGGCCTTTTCTAGAGAAAGTTATTGTTTTTCCTGTTGAGCGATTAATCGTATCTAAAAACTCAAGCTGTTAAGTGAGGTTCTAAAATATGATTTATATTGTTTTCTAATCCTTCCTAAAGTGAAAGCTCTTTAAACTTAAAACTTGTACAGATCGTTTGATTTTTATCAAATAGAATGAGGGTGGTGAGATCCGAACTCGTAACCGTTGAGTCAACAAAGCTTTGATATCATGTTAAAAAACTATTTCACCTAAAAGCTTTAAGCTCATAGATAAGACCGTATAATATGATTTATATTATTTTCTAACATTGATCGATGTCTTCTGCAGCCTGACATCGCTGCTCCAGGGGTTAACATCTTGGCCTCCTGGTCCCCTGTAGCTTCACCTGCCATAATCGACAATGAAGTGCGGCCATTGGACTTCAAAATTGAATCAGGAACATCCATGTCTTGCCCCCATATATCCGGTGTTGTTGCCCTACTTAAAGCTGCACATCCAAAATGGAGTCCTGCTGCAATCAACTCTGCCCTAATCACAACAGGTAGGAAACCATATTTTTTCTACCGGTTTTCCCTCGGAACTGGTTATATAAACGTGTCTCTATCCTGCACAGCATCTATAGAGGACGAATATGGTCAAAAGACAGTCACCACTCATGAAGCATGGACTGGGAACAAACCCTCAGTAGACCATTTCAGGGTCTTTGGGTGTTTAGCCCATGTTCACGTTCTAGATGTAAAAAGAACGAAGCTTGACAGCAAGAGCTTTGTGTGTATACTGTTGGGGATGAGTGAAGAGTCCAAAGGGTACCGATTGTTTGACCCTTTGAACAAAAAAATTATGGTTAGCAAAGATGTGATCTTTGAGGAGGACAACAGTGGGACTGGGATGTGGAACATGAAGAAAAATTTTTGACCAATTTGGTTTGGGGTGACAGAGAAGGAAGACGTGAAGAAGATGATGAAGATGACCTAGGTGGAGATAATGATGATCTAGGAGATGAATGTAGTGATCTTGAGGCCGAAAGCCATGGAGAAGACAGGAACGACGATGAAGGAGAAAGAAGAGAAAGAAGGCTTGTCTGTGAAGTTTTTGAAAATGCCGAGAATGAAGAAGATGATGCTGAGATAAGAAATCCAACGGCGAGTATGCTGCCATTTGGAAGGGTTGGTGTGCGTGCTGATCCAATGGTTGGGACGCGACCAGATGGAGGAAGGATGATGACCAGTGGATTAGAAGATGCTCATCCAACGGCATGCATTCAGTCTACCAGGGGAAGTGATCAGTTGACACATGGCCTTGATCCAATAGTCATTTTAATGCCAGACGGGGGAAGTGGACAGCTGACATGTGGCATAAATCGCACGCCATAGATGAAGCCAGGCGGAGCAAGCGGGATGATGACCGGTGGCTCAAATCCAACGGGTCACAGCATGGCAGAAGGGGAGCTGGTGACAAGTGGAGAATTGATTGATCCAACGGCTCAAATGCAATCTGACGGGGAGAACTATAACATGCTGCCAAGTGGAAGAAGAGAAAGGGGCCCTCTAGTGTGGATGCAAGATTATGTTACGGGGGAAGATTTATCTGACGATGAGTCTAACATGGCATTAATTATGTCTTCTGATCCCATTTATTTTGAAGATGTTGCGAAAGTTCAACACTGGAAAATTGCTATGGACAGTGAAATTAATGCCATCGAGAAGAATAATACCTGGACACTCATCCAATTGCCAGAAGGAGCAGAGAAAATTGGAGTCAAATGGGTCTACAAAACAAAGTATAATGAGCATGGGGATATTGATAAATACAAGGCAAGGCTAGTAGCCAAAGGGTACTCACAACAACACGGAATTGACTTTACAGAAGTCTTTGCACCACTAGCCAGGATGGATACAGTAAGAATGATTATTGCTCTCGCGGCTCAAAACAACTGGATTGTTTATCAGTTGGATGTCAAGTCAGCTTTCCTGTATGGAGAATTACATGAAGATGTCTATGTTGATCAACCTAAGGGGTATGAAAAGAAGGGCAGCGAACACCTGGTTTACAAGCTGCATAAAGCTTTGTACGGGTTGAAACAAGCTCCAAGAGCCTGGTTCATCCGAATCGAGGGTCATTTTATTAATGAAGGGTTTCTACGGTGTGAAAGTGAGTAGACTTTATTTACAAAGAGAAGCAGGGAAGGAAAGATTATCATTGTAAGTGTTTACGTTGATGATCTAATATTTACTGGTGATGATATTCATATGTTATCTGAATTTAAAAACTCCATGATGTGGGAGTTTGATATGTCCGATTTGGGGAAGATGCAATTCTTTTTGGGGATCGAAGTATTACAACATTCAGGTGGCACTTACATATGTCAGAAGAAATATGCATTGGAGGTGTTGAAGAGGTTTGGTATGATGGAATGCAATGCGGTGAAAAATCCAATAGTTCCTGGATGCCGAGTTAACAAGGATGAAGGCGGAGCTAAAGTAGACGAAACATACTATAAACAGTTAGTGGGAAGTCTAATGTATCTCACAGCAACAAGACCAGACATGATGTTTGTTACTTGTCTTATCAGCAGATATATGGCCAAACCTACGGAGCTTCATCTTCAAATAGCAAAAAAGGCACTTCGATATCTGAGAGGGACAATAAATTTTGGAATTTATTACAGAAAAGGGGGAAGTAATGAACTACTCTCATTTACGGATAGTGATTATGCTGGAGATGTGGAAGATAGAAAAAGCACAAGTGGATATGTTTTTCTATTAAGCTCAGGAGCAGTTTCATGGAGTTCAAAGAAGCAACCAATAGTGACTCTTTCTACAACCGAAGCAGAATTTGTAGCAGCCGCATTGTGTGTATGTCAAGCTCTTTGGATAAAGAGAGTCTTGAAGGAACTGGGACACTCTAATAATGAGTGCACAGAAGTGAAATGTGATAACAACTCAACTATTAAGCTGTCTAAAAATCCGATGATGCATGGACGCAGTAAGCATATTGATGTGAGATATCATTTTCTGAGAAATCTCACTAAAGAAGGTACAATTGCATTAGTTCATTGCAGAAGTCATGATCAAGTGGCCGATTTAATGACCAAGCCTTTGAAGCTTGATGCATTTTTGAAACTAAGAGCACTGCTGGGAGTCCAAGAAGTTACTGATATAAACTAACTGCATACTGCAGTAAGTTTAAGGGAAGGAATGAAAGGGTTTATTTTTAGTATTTGATTCAGTCTATGTTTTCGTAGTCTTCAGGGTTTAGTTGCTTTTATTTCGTTAAAATCATGTGCCACATTATTGTTGAACGTGAGCTATTTATTTGCTTATTGTTATTCCTGTAAGGCTATTTATTAGCCATTTCATTCAGTAAATGCAATTCATTCAATTCATACAGTACACTTGTTTTTTCTTATTCTTTACATTTTCCACACACTAATAAAATTCATATATATATACACGAAGGCACTCCCCACAACCATATCAAATATCAAATCCTCACATTCTCTTAGAAAGCATATCCTCCTCAACATTATTCTAATATCATCTTTTTCTAGCAGAATAATACAGATCACACAATGGCCATCCTACTGAAGGGCATCATGAATGCAAAGCGAATTCTCCGTCGTTCAAGTTTGCATGCTAATCATGCATCCGAAGTTCCTAAAGGCCACTTTGCAGTCTATGTTGGAGAGAGCCAAAAGAAAAGATTCACACTTCCAGTTTCATTCTTGAATCAGCCATCATTCCAAGGACTGCTAAGAAAAGCCGAAGAAGAATTCGGATTTAATCATCCGATGGGCGGTCTTACACTTCCTTGCCGAGAAGATACCTTTATCGACATCATTTCAGGCTTGAATTTATCTTAACACATAGCAGGAATTGATTTTCTTCAAAACTTTTGTAAATCATTTACTTTTGGTAGAGACAAATGGGATGGGAAATGTCCACCCATAAGAGAATTTATTAATAGAAATTTGCAGAGTTGCTCACATTCTCAATATCGATATTCAAAATTAGAAAATTGTCTCAAATATCATGTCTTATAATTTTGAGACCTGTCTCTAGAGAACTATAACACCACTCTTGACTCAAAACAATGGATAACCCACCATTACATTAAAATTCACTCAGTTATTAGTAAATTCCACTTCTACGCATACACAAATTCCACTGCAATTTGAAACTTCCCATTAATTGTTCATTACATAAATTAAAATCTTCATTTTTTATATAATAATTAGGTGCTTTAATTTACAAGGAAAAATCATTTCACCATTAAATATCGAGAAATTAAATTTCTTCTACGTAATTGGAGGGCAAGTGTGGAAAACGAATCTTGATTAGTAATATGATCCAGACTTGATCAAATTCAGATTTTAAAGTAAAGTTTCATATTATCTAGTTTTATACAATTGAGTATATCTCCATATCAAATCGTGTATTGAGCTGAAATTTTACCAAAAGATTCTAGAGGTATGTCTCTACGTGCGAGCTAGACAGTTTAGATCAATTAAAATTCATGAAGGCCTTCTCCTATAAATCATAATAGGTTGTATAAGTTTTATTGTTTACTTCTTTTTGACTTGTGGACTTCCTATTTGGCAAGAATCACATATTATCTTATATGCTAAACCATATTAGCCTTCCAAATAGTGTTTTTAACTATTCACCTAGACTCAGAGGAAATGTGGCTTGGAGTAGTGAAATAACTTAATAATATAAGTATTGTTTGTATACTAAGACTACACAAAGAAGTCATTTGGATGAGTGGTTAAGGCGTGTCTCGCGAAGTGTTTCCCCACGAGAGTTCGAGTCTCTCAACCGCCGAAAATGATTTTGGATTTTAATACTAATAATATAAGTATTATTTGTATACATGATTGAACAAAGAAGTTGTTTGGCCATGTGGTTAAGGCATATGCCTACTAAGTGTTTTCTTGTGAGAGGTAGCAAAAATGATTTTGGATTTTTTATATTATATTATCATAGCCTTTTCATTTTGCTTCCACTCAAGTATTTCTCTAGACAATTTGTCAGACATTACTCAGTCTTTTAATTTCTGATTTTGTTTTAAATTATTTATTTTTTCTGTATTAAAGTTTAGATTTTTAAAATGATAATATTTTTATTTATATAGATACATTTAAAATAGTTCCTATTTTTGTCCATGTTGATCTGTACATGCTCTTAGTTTTTGTTTCTAATGTTTATTATTTCCACTATTATTAAGGTTGTTTTTTTATTTAATATTTTGTGCTGGTGATCATTTAAAAATTGATATTTATTATTTTTTAATTTTTTTAATTATTGTTTTTATTCTTCAAATCAAATAATTGTTTTTAAATCTATTAATATTTATTTTAGTTGTGTTAGTTATTTGGTTTTTTAATTTTTTTTGTTAATATTATTAGGTGTTGAAATTTCTAATTATTATAGATAAGACATTCAAGATAATGATAATGATCTTTTAAATATGTGAGACCAATTATATATTTTGATATTTATTTAATATTAGCGTTTTCAACGGTGCAAGGTGAAATGTGGGGTTGTTTATACCCGTAAAGTTTACAGCTACAATTATTAGGAGTCGCCACCTAGTATTAAGGTTACTAGGAACCTAGTGGTCTACGAGAGTCTTGGGTAAGGCGACTTGTTGTGCAAGGGGAAGAAGCACCACCACCAGTGCACCCTACCTAAGGCAGGCTGCATTGTTGTTTAATTGTTTTTTTAAGTTTATTTTTCTTACACTGCATTTTAAAAAAATATATTTTTTTATACTTTACAATGTAATTTTACACCGTAGTAAAAATATTTTTTTATCTGCGAGTGTACTTTACAATGTAAATTTACACTGCGAAAGCTAAAACAAAATAATTTTTTAATTATTTTTGACATTTTGGCCGACTTCCAATGAATAATCATAAACCGGTTATGATATCCAATTTTATTTTAAAATATGAGAAAGATGCGTCATATTTTTTTTACGAAAAATATGCTTGAAAAATTTTAGAATTCGGTCATATGCACGAAAATACATTTTATATTTTGATTATATATATATATATATATATATCAAAACTATTTAAAAATATTTTTTTATTTTTTATTTTTTTTGTTTTATGGGCTGGGTTGTGAGGGAACTGAGCTGTCAGCCCACCCAAATCGAGCTGGGCTGTGAGCCCACTCCGATCAGGCTAGGCTTCTAAAGATTAGGTCGGGCACAAAACCCAACCCAAGAGACCTGCAGGGAAGTGAATTATATCATTTCAAGAAGAAAATGAACAGTAGATTGGCAGATTTTCTAGTGTGACGAAAGGCGAAAGTGTTAATATCGTTGGGTAGAGGAGATCAAGGCAATTCTTCCCGTCATGGTGGCATGGAAAACGGTGGACTGTGGTGGCCGGAGGAGGCGTCGGAAGTTGTTCGACCTGTTGCTGCCGCTACGCTTGTTGCTGCTACTGCCTCGCTTGAGGTAGTGATGAGCTGCTGGGTTGAGGGGAAACTCATGGGGATAGAGAGGGAGGTTTTAAGTGGTTGAATAGCCTTCAATGGCGGAGAGAGAGAGAGAACTTGGGGGTTGTTTTTAGAGAGATAGGGGCCTGCAGTCCGAAAGAGGGGGGAGTTGAGGCCGAAGAAAAAGAAATGAAAGTGATGGTTTCGCGTGGTATTTCTCTATTCTTCTTTTCAAAACTCCTAAAAAAACCTTCTTCTTCTTTCTCTCTTCTGCGTAAAATTTCGTTCTTTTCTTTTCCTCTACTCTGTTTTTTCATTTCTCTTCTCTTTCTACAGTTTTTTTCATTCTCCCCCCTGCAAACCGTTGTGCATGGTGGCCTTTTATAGGCGGTGGTGGCCTGACAGGTTGGCTGGCTGGTCGGTGACGTATTGGTTGGCGTGCCTGCGGTGGTGGTTGGTCGGCAGGCGTAGGCGGCTGGTCGGTGGGCTACAGGTAAAGCAGCAGCAGGGTGTAGTTTTTGGAGGGAAGTGACGATGCAATTTGGTCCTTCAATTTATAATTCTTCTAATTGCACCCCTAATTGGATTTAAATTTGTAATTTTGTGCAATTGTGCCCCTGGCCGAATTTTAACATTACCCTTGACTTTGCGCGCCTTTTTCAATTTGGTCCCTTACTCCTGATTCACGCAATTTGGACCTTAATTGACAATTAAACTCTTAATTGTTTTCAATTTGGCCCTTAATTTGTATAATTATCTTGAAAAAATCAAATTCATCTTCAAAAATTCTGATATTCTCAATTGGGCCCGAATTAAACTTGAGAATTGAATTTTTCATCAATTAAGCCCTAAATAAAATTAATTTGACCAATTTAAAGTATAATTAAATCCTTGCACTTAATTAAATTCTTCAATTGCACCCTAAATTAAGTCTCAAATATAACAATACTTTAAATTAGCCCATGATTATATCAAATTGGCTTATTTAAAATATAATTAAGATTTTTGAATTAATTAATTATTCTTTTTGTCTTAATTTTTACATTGAATTTTATTTTCTCTCATTTTTGGGCACACAAGATATACGATTCAGCTCAGGAAATATTCAATATTTTCACCTTCATTTTCCACTGATGCCAAAACCCTTTTTATTTTATTTTTTTTATTTTTATTTTATTTTGGAGAGTAAACAAAAATTGGGTTACGACAATATCACATACACAAAATGGGTGGAAAAATTGGAGCAAATTTTCTGCATTGAAAATGTTAATGGTAAAAATAAACTTTGCTCATTGCGGCGCTCCACTTTGTCGTAGCCATAAACAAACTTTTTAACATACAAAAAAATGATAATAATCTTAGATATTTTTTTATAATACTATATATCTGAGCAAAATAGTTAGCCTACAAAACTTTTGATTCTTACTATAGAAAACATATTTACAACAACAACAACAAGAATAATAATAATAATAATAATAATAATAATAATAATAATAATAATAATAATAATAAGAAGAAGAAGAAGAAGAAGAAGAAGAAGAAGAAGAAGAAGAAGAATAATTGTACAGTAGGTTTTGATACTTGGTTGGATCAATAGTTCCCTACCTAAAGGACCTCTTTCTCAAGTCATTAGTACGCTGTATGTTGCTTGACAATGACTCCACAAATATAATTTTTTTCATTCACTGTCCTGAAAATGTCTCTCTAGCATGTCTCGCTAGTTACTCCAAAAGTCAGTTTTGTGTTTTGTCAACATTTAATGTTCCACCGTCTGTGCCGCAATCAAGCTTATCTATGTGCTTGTATGGCATTCTGGTTTTAGACGAGCAGACATTGTAGGGGAGAGATGAATCCTCACTACCCTATTGGTGTTGATTGATTACAAGGCAAGGCCACATGCATGTCCCGTTTGAGATGTCCTGAGCAGACCGTAGCAAATGAATGCTGATTTTATCTCTTCAATCTATTTCTTCTATATATGAATCTGAAGTGGGGTACTCTCTTAAGATTGTCTCCAAAACTTTCTTACCCATAAGCTGTACCAGCAAAGTCTACTGATTTTATTCACTACAATTTCCTTGACGATAACTTGCGAGACACGACCATGTGATACTTCAGCTGCTTATGTTTCTAAGCAAACCCCACTTGGGCTGCTTATCCTCTCATCCACACTTTTCCACAAACTAATAAAATCCATATATATAGACACGAAGGCACTCCCCACAACCATATCAAATATCAAATCCTCACATTCTCTCTTAGAAAGCATATCCTCCTCAACATTACTCTCATAACATCCTTTTCTAGCAGAATAATACAGATCACACAATGGCCATCCTACTGAAGGGCATCATGAATGCAAAGCGAATTCTCCGTCGTTCAAGTTTGCATGCTAATCATGCATCCGAAGTTCCGAAAGGCTACTTTGCGGTCTATGTTGGAGAGAGCCAAAAGAAAAGATTCACACTTCCAGTTTCATTCTTGAATCAGCCATCATTCCAAGGACTGCTAAGAAAAGCCGAAGAAGAATTCGGATTTAATCATCCGATGGGCGGTCTTACACTTCCTTGCCGAGAAGATACCTTTATCGACATCATTTCAGGCTTGAATTTATCTTAACACATAGCAGGAATTGATTTTCTTCAAAACTTTTGTAAATCATTTACTTTTGGTAGAGACAAATGGGATGGGAAATGTCCACCCATAAGAGAATTTATTAATAGAAATCTGCAGAGTTGCTCACATTCTCAATATCGTTATTCAAAATTAGAAAATTGTCTCAAAGATCCTGTTTTATAATTTTGAGACCTGTCTCCAGAAAACTATAACACCACTCTTGACTCAAAACAATGGATAACCCACCATTACATTAAAATTCACTCAGTTATTAGTAAATTCCATTTCTACGCATACACAAATTCCAGTGCAATTTGAAACTTCCCATTCATTTTTCATTACATAAATTTAAATCTTCATTTTATATATAATAATTAGGTGCTTTAATTTACAAGCAAAAATCATTTCACCATTAAATATCGAGAAATTAAATTTCTTCTACGTAATTGGAGGGCATGTGTGGAAAACAAATCTTGTTTAGTAATATGATCCACACATGATCAAATTCAGATTTTAAAGTAAAGTTTTATATTATCAAGTTTTATACAATTGAGTATATCTCCATATCAAATCGTGTATTGAGCTGAAATTTTACCAAAAGATTCTAGAGGTATGTCTCTACGTGCGAGCTAGAAAGTTTAGATCAATTAAAATTCAGGAAGGCCTTCTGCTATAAATCATAATAGGTTGTATAAGTTTTATTGTTCACTTCCTTTTTACTTGTGGACTTCCTATTTGGCAAGAATCATTGCCCCATATTATCTTATATGCTAAACCAGATTAGCCTTCCAAATAGTGTTTTTAACTATTCACCTAGACTAAGAGGAAATGTGGCTTGGAGTAGTGAAATAACTTAATAATATAAGTATTATTTGTATACTAAGACTACACAAAGAAGTCATTAGGCCGAGTGGTTAAGGCGTGTCTCGCGACGTGTTTCCTCACGAGAGTTCGAGTCTCTCAAGTGCCAAAAATTATTTTGGATTTTAATATTAATAATATAAGTGTTATTTGTATACATTGTCGCACCCCAACGCGAGAGCGCGGCGTCGTGACGACCCTCCCTGTTGGCAGGGGTTTCAATATTTGGGGTATCATTTTTATTTTCGTGAGAAAAAAGGGAGTCGCCACCTAGTATTATAGGTACTACAAAACCTAAACTGGTCTTTCAGAGATTCTAGGATAAGAAACTGGTTGCCTAAAGGGAAGGTTTTAGCACCCCTAGTACGACCTACCTAAGATAATCTCCTTGATGGTTTTTTTTTGTTTATGATTCGTTATGATTTTTATCTTTTAAAGAATATGTTGGTTAAATGATGAATGGGATATTACTCCTGCTGAATATTTTGGATATGAACCCCTTAGGATTTATTTATCCAAATACCAATAGTGAATAATAGCATATCATTTTCGCCAAATATTTTGGATATTAACCCCTGTGGATTTATTTATCCAAATACCAACAATGAATAATAAATTCCCAAAAATAAATTTTTATATTTTTTGAAATATTGGCCAATACCCTTTGGATTTTACAAACATCTTATAAAATCTCAAAATGCAAGAAATCCATGTCAAAACTCATTTTTTCTTCAAAACACAAGATAATATATATTTTTTCCAAAAAAAAACAATTTTTAAAATTATGCTAGTGTATTGGCCGTATGCAAGAAAAAAACACATTTTTTCTTTAATAAAAATATTTTTTTGGAAAAAAATTGTATTTTTTTTATGTTTTTCTTTATTTTTTTATTTTCTTCTTTTTATTGGTTGGTTGGCTGTCAGCCCACCTAAGTTCAGGCTGGGGTGATAGCCTAGCCCACCTTGTTTCAGTGTCAGGTCGCTAGCCCGGATGGTCGGCAACCTAGACCCATCCGGGTTGGGCTTCTATCCCGAGATGCTTGGAAACCCTCTTCGAGGGCTAAGCCGGGACATGGCCCATCCCGCCAAGTCCACGCGGGGAGTGAATTAATTGACTCCCTGCATGCAAATACAGAGACAATGAACAGTGACAAGGAGGATTTTCTAATATGGAGCATGGAGTAATTGTCAATATCGTTGGGTAGAGGAGGTCATGGTGATTCTTCTGGTCGTTGTGGCATCGTAAATGGTGTTCTGTGGTGGCCAGACTGGTCGTCAGAAAGCTGATTGTCACGTTGCAGACGAAGGGCTTGTTCTACCAATTTCTTGCTTGATATGCTCTCTTGTTTTCTGGGGAGGCAGTGAGAGTCTATGGCGATGGTGTGGGGTGAGGTGGTCGGGATTGGTTGCTGGAGTCTTTGGACCGAGAAGGAGAGAGAGAGTGGTGGTCTGGTTTTAGAGAGAGGCAACGGGACCGAGAGAGAAGAGAGGAAAAAGAAGAAAAAAAAAGAAACTAGTGATGCTTAGCTGGTGTACAAAAAAAACTGGATTTTTCACGTGAATTCTTCCCTCTTTCTCATTTGTTTCTCTTTTTTTCTCTGCGCTTTTGTTTCCTACCCACTCCTCTCCTCTTCCTTCTCTGTTTTTTCTCCCCCGTCTTGACCATGCAGATTGCTATTTATTGCAGAGAAAACTTGAATGCCGAGGAAGGTAATTAGAGGGGAATCAGGGAGAAAGGGAGGAGAATCAGGAAGAAGATTTTGATGGAGATATCTCAGGCAAAAAAATCACTATTGATTAGGAAGAATTGATTTGCTTTGCCGTGGTCAATCATGCGCGCCTGAAAATTCCATGCAATGCACGCTGGAACAGTGCATGCAGATTTCAATTTTATTTTTTTTAGAAAAAAAAAATATGATGTGGTCATTTATAATTTCTTTAATTGCACCCAATTGGATTTAAACTTGTGATTTATGCAACTATATCCCATCAAAAACTCAATCTCAAACTTAGCTTTGCGCAATTTTTTTTTCTGGTGCTTAGTTCCTGATTTCCGCGATTTAACCCTCAATCGACCATTAAACTTTCAATATATCCAATTCGGCCCCCCGATTTTGCATAATTGACTTGGGAAAAATAAATAAATAATTGAACCCTATTATAGCATGTAATTAAATAGGAAATATTGTAATATCCACCATTACTATTGTATGGTGCCCTACACATATATATAGAAAGGATTGGTTAACTATTACGTTAAGCCTCCTAATTATTCTCAACTAACGTAATAGTTAGCCAG
>CM063591.1:11606566-11642406 GCA_032356905.1 Salix exigua | reverse complement strand
CTTTCACGAAAATATATATTAATAGTAGATGTTACTTAGATTAGCACAATGAAACCGGGACGTGCTTTATTGTATAGTTAGTAATGTTGACATATAATGTCATACTTTGTATGCTTTATATATTTTGATGATAACAATAAAAGAAAATGGGCTAATAATATGCTTGGATGAGATTAAGCTAAACAAGTTTTATACAAAGAATACATCAACAAGCATAATGGAGTACACGAAGAAGTCACTCCAAGAAGTCCAAGATGCAAGCAAGTGAAGACTTAGAATAAGTGTTCATTTTAGTGCTTTATGTAAATCTCAATTTCTATCTTGATAGCACAAATTAAAATGAACTCACACACTTCACATTGCATGCATTAAAAGGATTTGATGATTAAAAGGTTTAAGTCATAATCAATCGGTTCAAGAAATTCAGAAAAGATAATTTGTCAAAATTGCCTTTCTGCATGAACCGGTCGACCGCTTGAGGTATCCTTTGTGAACCGGTTGACCGCTTGGAAGACAAATTATTTTATCCGTTGTGAACCGGTCGACCGCTTGGTTTTGTCCGTTGTGAACCGGTCGACCGCATGATATGACAGTTGCACTCAAACGGTTATAAACGGCTAGTTTCAAACGGATATAAAAGGCTAGTTTCTAACGGCTAGTTTCTAACGGCTAGTTTCAAACGGCTATAAACGGCTAGTTTCTAACGGCTAGTTTCTAACGGCTAGAAACGGCTAGTTTCTTTTAGAATCTTATAAATAGGCCTCTTAATTGCAAAACAAATAACACAGAACTTTCATATCTTATATTGAGGCAATTAGAAGTGCATAAACACCTTCATATCATCAATCCTCATTAATACTCATATTTGTGTTTAAATCTTCATATCCTAACACAAAGAGTATTTCTCATTCTCACTACACTTAAACACCTTCAAATATCCTAAGTGCTATTAAGTGAGAGAAAGAGATCATAGATCTTCATTTGTAATATCCACACTATTAAGAGTGTATTGTTGTTTTACTAAAACAACCATTGTGAAACTCTTGAGAGTTAAGTATAAAACTCTTGGTATTAGTGAGGAACATCACCAAGGAAAAATCTTGAAGAGGGACATCTTCAAGTGGAAAGGAAAATCTTGAAGAGGGCATATCTTCAAGTGGTGTAAAGTCTTGGTGTGGATTCATCAAGCGGAAATTGTAATCTTGTTACTTGGATTAGTAAAAGAGTACAATACTCAAGTACGGGTTGGTACTTGAGTCGTGGACGTAGGCTTGCCGAACCACGTTAAAAATCGAGTTAGCAATCTCTTTCCCTTATCTCTTTACTTTAAAGTAATTAATTTTTAAGATTGCATTATTTATTGTATTGTTGCCTTAATCCGTGAATTTCAACAATTGGTATCAGAGCTTAGTTCTCATTTATTAAGTTTGCTTAGACTTTGAGTAGAATGGCAACTATATGCAATAATCTCCGAAATGAAGGTGCTTCAACTTCTAGACCACCATTTTTTGATGGTGATGATTATGCCTATTGGAAAGCTAGAATGTCAATATATCTTCAATCTATAGATTTTAATTTATGGCTTTCTATTGAAAATGGACCTCATAGACCACTTAAAATTGTAAATGGTATTGAGATTCCAAAAAGCATGATAGAATATAGTGACCTAGATAAAAGATTACTTTCTATGGATGCTAGAGCAATGAACATTTTATACTGTGCATTAAATAGAAGTGAATTTAATAGAATATCTTCATGTAAAAATGCTAGGGATATATGGCATGCTTTGGAAGTAACTCATGAAGGAACTAACCAAGTAAAAGAATCAAAAATTGATATGTTAGTTCATCAATATGAATTATTTAAAATGTTGCAACATGAATCCATAACAAGCATGTTTACTCGTATGACTAGCATAACAAATAGTTTACATGCTCTTGGTAGAACTTACTCAAATGCAGATATCGTAAGTAAGATTCTCAGATCTCTACCAAAAGCTTGGGAAGCTAAAGTGACAGCTATACGAGAAGCTAAAGATCTCACAAAACTTCCATTAGAGGAGCTCATCGGTTCTCTAATGACGCACGAGATATCTATGGATAATCAAGATCAAGAAGAAAAGCCAAAGAAAAATTTGGCATTTAAAACCGCTAATCGAATCGAAAGCGAGGAAAATGATGATGATGAAGACAAGTAATGACGATCTTGAAGAAGATGTAGCATCAATCACAAGACAGTTTCGAAACTTTCTTAAAAGGAAAAATGACAAGAGAAAGTTCTCGAAATACAAAAAGGAGGGAGATTCAAGTAAAGAAACTCCAAGGTGCTATAAATGCAACAAGTTGGGGCATATCAAACCCGATTGTCCCCATCTTCAAATGAAGAAGAGAAATCGCTTTCAAAAGAGAGCTTTGAAAGCGACATGGAGCGATGATTCGAACTCAAGCTCTAGTGATGAAGAAGAACATGTGGCTAACATGTGCTTCATGGCAATTGAAAGCGAAAATGAGGTACAATCTTCGGATGATGAATCTGACCCTTCCTATATTGAATTACATGAACAACTTGAAAATTTGTATGTAGAATATAAGAAGTTAGGTTCTAAATATAGTACTCTCAAAAGAAATCATATATGCTTAATTGAGGAAAAGAATTATTAGAAAAGAAAGTATATGATTTAAATGACAAGAGTAATAAAACTAATCAACTTGAAGAAGATAATAACTCTTTAAAAGAAAAAGTTGATGAGTTAAATGTAATTATCTCAAAATTCACACAAGGCTCGGAAATTTTTGAGAAAATGCTTTCAAGCCAAAGAAGTGTGTTTAACAAAGGAGGATTAGGTTATAAACCTAAGATAAATCAAAAATACTTAAAAAATTATTTTGTTAAAGCTAAACATTCTTATGATCCAAATCAAACATGTAATTATTGTAGAAAATTAAGACATTTGGTTTATGCATGTCCTATGAAGAAAAATAAGAATGTTAAAATGATTTGGGTTCCAAAAGGAACCACCCCTTGAATTCTTTGGTAGAAATAATTTCATTTTGGATATTTATTATTATTAGATATTATGTCTTTATTTATCTAAAATGTTAATTTTCTTTTTGTTGATGCCAAAGGGGGAGAGATATGATGAAAATATCAAATGCATCAATAATGGGGGAGAAAAATAGGAGAAAATGAAAAATATATATGCATATATTTAGGGGGAGAAAATGGATTTTTCTTGAGATTGCATATGATATTTTTACTTAGATTAAATTGCTAAAAATGTTCAATGTCTCTTATATATTGGATTACAAAATATAGGGGGAGACTCAATTTTATCTAAGTTTTTATTTATTGTCATCATCAAAAGGGGAGATTGTTGACATATAATGTCATACTTTGTATGCTTTATATATTTTGATGATAACAATAAAAGAAAATGGGCTAATAATATGCTTGGATGAGATTAAGCTAAACAGGTTTTATACAAAGAATACATCAACAAGCATAACGGAGTACACGAAGAAATCACTCCAAGAAGTCCAAGATGCAAGCAAGTGAAGACTTAGAATAAGTGTTCATTTTAGTGCTTTATGTAAATCTCAATTTCTATCTTGATAGCACAAATTAAAATGAACTCACACTCTTCACAGTGCATGCATTAAAAGGATTTGATGATTAAAAGGTTTAAGTCATAATCAATCGGTTCAAGAAATTCAGAAAAGATAATTTGTCAAAATAGTTTTTGCATGAACCGGTCGACCGCTGAGGTATCCGTTGTGAACCGGTCGACCGCTTGGAAGACAAATTATTTTATCCGTTGTGAACCGGTCGACCGCTTGGTTTTGTCCGTTGTGAACCGGTCGACCGCTTGATATGACAGTTGCACTCAAACAGCTATAAACGGCTAGTTTCAAACGGCCATAAACGGCTAGTTTCCAACGGCTAGTTTCTAACGGCTAGTTTCAAACGGCTATAAACGGCTAGTTTCTAACGGCTAGTTTCTAACGGCTATAAACGACTAGTTTCTTTTAGAAACTTATAAATAGGCCTCTTAATTGCAAAACAAATAACACGGAACTTTCATATCTTATATTGAGGCAATTAGAAGTGCATAAACACCTTCATATCATCAATCCTCATTAATACTCATATTTGTGTTTAAATCTTCATATCCTAACACAAAGAGTATTTCTCATTCTCACTACACTTAAACACCTTCAAATATCCTAAGTGCTATTAAGTGAGAGAAAGAGATCATAGATCTTCATTTGTAATATCCACACTATTAAGAGTGTATTGTTGTTTTACTAAAACAACCATTGTGAAACTCTTGAGAGTTGAGTATAAAACTCTTGGTATTGGTGAGGAACATCACCAAGGAAAAATCTTGAAGAGGGACATCTTCAAGTGGAAAGGAAAATCTTGAAGAGGGCATATCTTCAAGTGGTGTAAAGTCTTGGTGTGGATTCATCAAGCGGAAATTGTAACCTTGTTACTTGGATTAGTAAAGAGTACAATACTCAAGTACGGGTTGGTACTTGAGTCGTGGACATAGGCTTGCCGTACCACGTTAAAAATCGAGTTAGCAATCTCTTTCCCTTATCTCTTTACTTTAAAGTAATTAATTTTTAAGATTGCATTATTTATTGTATTGTTGCTTTAATCCGTGAATTTCAACAAGTAATATATATATATATATATATATATATATATCATGGCGCAGGAAAAATACTGTATATTGCTACAGTATTTTCTAGGACTGGAAAATAACATTAAAAAATTTGAGGAATAAAATACAATGTAACTGACATAAATTAAAATTTCAAAACGATAAGTAAAAAAATAAAAATAAAATCTAAAACCATAAATACATAAAATACCAAAAGAATATATATAATATTATTATATATAATAATAATATATTATATATATTGGCGTGGGGATACAGTGTTTTCCCCACGCCTTTTATATATATACTAGACAATGCCCCCGCGCTTTGCCGTTGGCGGCACAATATTTTTTTCAATGTAAAAATTTTTATTTGTGTGTATTTTTTTATTATAATATAAATTTAGCTAAAATAATAAATTTGTGCAGAATTCATATCAAGTGCAAGTTTTCTATAAAATATATGAATTTAAAATCGATATAAATTTGTCTGTTTAGTAGTTTCAAACTAAATAACCAGCATAAATTTATCATCATCATTAAAAAAGCAAGAAAACTCGGATATCTGAATTATTAAGTTCACTATATTAAGATTAGTTCATTTTATAATTCAATTTAAATCAAACAAAAATAAAATATAAATTGTGAAAATACCTACAATAATCAAATAAAAAAAGAAGTTGTTAATTTTCTATCAACAAAAAGACGAAAACATAGATTGAAAATTCATCCTGACGTTATTGCCATTATCATTGTTATTAAAGCTAAAATTATTACTAACATTACTGCCAAAACAATTAAAATAATTAAATTGCCATGAAAAAAAGCGAAATATTTTTATAAAAAAATAATATCTAAAATTATCATTATTATTGCATAAATAATAAAATCATAAAAATCATATAATCTAAAGAACAAATAAAGAAACAGAAAACAAAAAAAATGAATAAAGGGAAAAATAAAATAATATTAGTTTTAAAATGATCACCGATATAAATTAAAATTTCAGGAAAATCTTTAAAAAAATCAAAAGATTTTTATAAAAAAAATAATCACTAAAATTATCATTATTATTTCGCTAATAATAAAATTATAAAAATCATCTAATCCAAAGAACAAATAAAAATAAAAGTGGACAAAAAAACATATAAGGAAAAAAATAAAAATAAAAATAAATTGGTTCGGAGATTAATCATGGTGTGTCCACGCTGGCATGGACACTCTGATTATCAAAAAATAGATTTGGTCCGAGTAGTGGTGGTGCATTTGAGCTGGTCTGGAGATTGTGGTTATAAAAAAAAATAAAAGAGAAAAATGTGTAAGTGAAAAAAAGAGCTTAAGTTAGATGAGAGACCATGGTTACCAAAAAATGTATAAGCGAAAGAAAACAAAAAAAAAATATAAGCGGGAAAACACTGTATCAATCCATATTGTTTTTTTAAAAAATTCGGCCCAAGAATTAGTCGTGGTGTGCTTAAGCTGGTCAAAGATCTTGGTTATAAAAAAAATGTATAAGTGAATAAAAAAGTATAAAAAAAACAAAATGTACCAGCAGGAAAACATTTTAGAAAAAAAAATGTGGGTACAGGGATTATCATGGTATATATAAGTTGGCCTGGACACCCTGGTTATCAAAAAAAATTGAATATAGAGATTAATCGTGGTGCATTTAAGCTAGCTCGGACACCCCGATTATTAAAAAAACAAAAAAAATATATAAGTAGAAAAAGAAAAAAATATATATAATAAGAAAAAAATGAAAAAAAAAATATAATAAGGAAAAAATACAAAAACAGAAGAAGAAAATGGAGGAAAAAAAAGAAAAAAAAAATAGAAAAAAAAAACAAACAAAAAAAAAGATGAGCTCATCATAAAATAAAAACAGAAAAAGCAAAAAAACATAAGCAGAAAAAAAAAAAGAAAAAAAAAACTATTATTGCAATCTACAGTGCACTGTGTCTGTGTACACTATATTTATATGCACAGTGCATTGTTGCACATTAAAAACGCCACAGCTTTTATATTATAGTTAATATATAAATATGAATTAATATTAATATTAATGTGGTGGCACCGTAGGAACGGGGAATTGTGGTTTTTTTTATATTATAGTTAATAATATAAATATAAATTAATATTAATATTAATGTGGTGGCACCGTAGGAACGGGGAATTGTGGTTTTGTCGCTGCTTCTCCTAAAAGACATTTATTTATTTATTTATTTATTTATTTATTTATTTATTTATAGAAGAGAGAGACTAATTATCACTCACAGTTTATTACTGTTTCTTGCTGGATTTTACTTGCTGGAACACGAAACTACAAACTATGGGGACAACGACGACATTATTTGACCACTGTTAGATTACAAGTGGGTCCCAGGCGACAGCTGGAAAATTAAACGAGCCGCACACAGACAACGCATGAATGTCATGATGAGAGAGAGAGAGAGAGAGAGCGCGCGATAAGAAGGAAATAAAATTGAAAAAAAAAAAAAAGGAGTGCTTCATTATGGCTGCTGCCCCTCAGCGTTCTTATCCTGCTTCGCAAAAACCCAAACGTCACAGCAGCAGACGACGGGTCAACTCAATTTTGTAAATTTTATTTATTTATTTATTTTTATGAATGTTAGCGTGGATTGTTCTTGGGGCTTGAAAAATGCTCACAGATGAAATCTTTGATACCAAAGCTGGGTCAACGTTTTTTACGTGGATATTCTATAAAAACAAGCCAAACCCAACAAAGTGCTGGGACTTTGTTCCACTCACGTCGAATCAAATATATCTAGATGGATGGTAAAAAAAAACTTTGGTGAAGGAGGTTTTAAAGCCGTACAAATGTCTTTTTTATTTTATTTTTATTATTTTTTAGTATGTTTTAGAGGATAACCTAGAAATTAGATTATGAAACCTATGTTTAACCAACCCCACAACCATGATTCATATAAGATCATTGTAGCTAATATTGTCATTACTTAGCTAACACTTACTATAAGAGCGAGGTGTAACCCTAGAAATCTACTTCTTCATGGAGAAACACATAGAACATCGAATATAGTAGTCAGAAATCTTGAGATCACAACCTATATGTACATGTTTAAGTTCAGGTATTTCTTCTCTTTTTTTATTGTTTTATAAGAGATATATTTTCCAATTATAACTTATTCAGGGTGACAATTTGTCCTTCCAATCTTTGTACATCACTCACTATTTAGGGATATTTAATATTGATTTTGTTTTTTAAAATTTAGGTTTCATACCTTTGTTTCTGTTAGTGATAACTCAGGCAATGACAGGGGTTCAACCCTGCAACAGACAACAGACAATCACAGAGAGAATCAAGTATTAGAGAGAAAATCATGAAATCACAGCTAATCGCTTATCTTTCAAATATAGAATGTATAGATATCATTCCTTGTATAACCTAAAACAGGCAAGACAAACAATTATTGTCTTTAAAATCTCTACATGATATCAGAGTCATACGATTAACCTCTATTCGATCCTATGACTTCAGAAAATTCATCTTCCTCCACTCTCTCCTTCAACACCATGGTTCACTTGGTTACTATTAGACATCAACTTTCTTCTCTGGCGCAGTCAAGTTGTTCCCTTGCTGCGATGCCAAAAACTCTATGGATATATCGATGGATCCACGTCGATGCCTTCTGTTGCTGGCATATAAATTACAAGGCATGTATAGCGAAACATTTTTATAAACGGGGACTCTACCGAGCATTCTTACAGAAACGGAGGACCACTTCATATTTTTTTCATTTTCTTTTATTATTGCCACATAGGCGAGGACCGGGAATGGCGACCAGAGTTCAATTTCCCACGAAGCCATCGGACTTACTGAAATTAAGGGTTGGTGACATCCTGGATGTCGATATTTCTTACCATCATATATGATTTTGATAATAAAAAAAAATCCAGTGGTTTAATCGATGTTTCATTAATTTCAATATTCTCAACTCATTCTTTGAATTATGTAGACATGATTTTGCACCTTAGTTTTATGAATTCATAATTTATGAACCTCGTGTGTATTGTATAGTTTGGATTATTTTAATATTTTGATGTCAAAAATAAATTCTAAAAAATATATTTTTATATATTTTTAAATAAATAATATTTTAAAAAATAATATTAACCACATTTGCAAACAATAACTTATGATTTTACACCTTAACTTTGGTTAAAAAAAACATTTTAAAAAATAATATTAACCTTATTTCCAAAAAAATCACATAATTTCACAAATAATTTTACACCTCAATTTAAAATAATTTTAATCATATTTTCAAGCAACAGTTGTTTTTACACCTCACCTCACCTTTTGGTTAATGTTTCAAGCGAGATAACTGCTGTTTTGCATACCAAACGAAGAAAAAATATCAGTCAAGGTAAAAAAAAAAAAAAATTGGTGTTGTTAAAAATCTTAAAATTGGGTAAAGGAACAGGGGGGGAAAGAAGATTAATACAAGGTCAATATCGGTAAAACAAGCCCAATTATTGGAGGAAGAAAGAACAAATAACAGTGACAGCAACCCATATGATGATGACGCAACATCTATTGGACTAATTATATTTTTCTCTGAAATTCTTTATTATTCTAAAAAATAAATGTACTTTTGTATCAAATCAACGAAAATTACATTTATAATTGTTTTATGATTGTTTAGTTGTATTTTTTATATATACTTTAAAATAACAATTACAAAGAACACATCTTCTTTACTCTTTTGTTTTTTTTTAAAATAAAAATTATGTAAACAAATCAACTTATTTTCTAGGCAAGTGATCATAAGAAATTTATTTTAAAATTTGACTTAAAAACTGAATTGAAATTAATTCACTTCAAAATACTTGGATGCAACACATTTTCTTCAATATTGTTTATGAACAGAGAAAGAAATAAAATGATTTTTTAATTTTATTTTTTAATATTTATTTAATTTTGAATATATTTTTATAAATTATTTTATTTGTTTTTCTTAATGTTATTCGGTCTCAAACAATTAGCTTCAAAAATTATTTGAGCTCGAGTGCATATTTTTATTGTCATGCAATTAAGTACAAATTATGTTAAAAAAAAAATAGTTTTTAAATTCAGTAAAGGTCATCATCTAAATTGTAAATTTAGTGGGTTAAGCTGTGAAATTCAAGTTGATTTATAATATTATCTTTTTATTATCATCTTAATTTGTTTCTTAGAAGAAAAAAAAAGCATATCATGTTTTCTTAGTAGTTGTATGAGTTATTTTTTTAATTTACGAAGTCAAATGGATGAAGTTAAAAGTAATTTTCACTGCTTAATTTTAACCTGTTAGATAAAAACTTTAAAAAATTGAAGATTATAGTATTGTAAGCTAGACTTAATAATTTTATTGATTTTGGACATGTTTATCATTGTTGTTAAACTACCATTTTATTATTTTTCAAAATATTTTTTTCTAGTATTTTTGAAATAATTTGATGTCAAAAGTATTTTTTAAATAATATTATTTTAATATATTTTTAAATAAAAATTATTTCAACACTAGATATATAACACACTCTGAACATACACTTGGTAATATTTGTTTTTACATTGAAATTATGCTTTAAAAAAATACTGTGTTTTATTATTTTAAATTATGTTTTAAATATTTTTGAATTTTTATAATATAATTATATTAAAATAAATTTTAAAAATTAAGAAAACATATATTATTTATATATATATCTTCAAATAAAAATAAAATCTATTCCACGATTTCAAACACTAATTAAGTGGTCGTTTGGCATCGTGGTGCGATCCACGATTGCTAAACGGCAACATTGATTTGGTGTTTGGATAACACTAGAACGCAGGTTATGATGTGGGACCCACACCATTTTTGCACCCAAAACGTTGTTCCAAATAAAGCATCAATTAGGTGCTTTTATATCTGTGATTTCTTTTTTGTGAAACGCCGATTGTAGAAAATATTACCGTTGAAATAAACCCAACCGAGGATACCTGTCGTCTGCGCCTCATCCCTTCCTCTCCTCTGCACAAAACAGGTCGTTGGGTTGAATTGCATGCAGAGAGCTGCATCAAGCTCTCTCGTCCTAGGAGACGACGACGACGGCCAAAACAGCCACCGCTGCAACTCTCTCTCCTCTCCATGACGACAGGCACGAGACAACGACGACATAGCTCTCTCTCAACGGTGGCAACTGTCTCTCTCTCTCCCCCCCTCTCCACAACGCTCTCTCTCTCCTTAAAGGAAACTTCCAATGCTCCTCATGGCCACCATAATCCACCATCTCCAACGCCACCACCGCAGGTAGAACCATCTCGTCCTCCTCTACCCATCGACACCGGCCGTTGACACTCTCGTCGTGGTCGGTGAACAGTGGCACTCCACTGTTCACGTGAAGAAGAGTGGAACAGTGCAACTCACCGTTTCACTCTTCTTTTGCGTGTGTTCGCTAGGGCTGGGCTGCTCTCGGCCCAGCCTAAGTCCAGCTAAGCTGGCCCGACCCATTTAGCTAGGTGAGACCCAGTCCGAATTAAAAAAAATATATATTTTTTAAAAATAACAAAAAATGTATTTTTCTGATGAAAAAAATGACGCGTGACTTCGTTGCACTCCACAACCCTGTTATTTTTTGATTGATTATGAATTAAAAACTTGCAACTGGATTTGACATTGAAATTATATCCCTACAACTGGGTCGCAAATGTTGTTAGTAATGATATTGTTACCATATGTTGTTCCTCGATCAAATAGCAAGGGATCGCAGAGGCATTCACGTATCGATTTAGTTCGTGATGAAATTGCAACTAGTTTGATGGGAGAATAAAAAATAATATTTTTTTCATTAATTATTAATTATATTATATTATTATACCTATTAAATTTACAATATTTAAAAAAATTATATATATATATATATATTGGAGGTTAAAAAAAACAGTTTTGAGTATTTGGTTACCAAGCTTTTTATATTGTTTTAAACTTGTGAAATTACTTCAAAGAATATATATATATATATATATATATATATATATATATATATATATATATATATATATATATATTCTTTGAAGTAATTTCACAAGTTTAAAACAATATAAAAAGCTTGGTAACCAAATACCCAAAACTGTTTTTTTTAACCTCCAACTCAACTACAGTTTTAATCAAACACTTCACTGCTTATTTTGAACCACAGTAAAAATATTTGTTTTTAAACTGTTTTTTTTCAACATCAATCATAAAATCAAAAGTAATACCAAACAAACTCTAAATCTCCACCGGCGAAAGCGTAAACTAGTCGGAGCTAAATAATAATCATGAAACAAAACAAAAAAGCATGTGGGTCCCCAACAGCTAGCTTTGAGACCATAATGCAACGCGCTTACACCTTGCTTGAAATTGACACTGCATAAAAAACTAAAATAATTGTTTTGAATTAAATTGGTCAATTGTTTTTTTTATCATTTTAATTCAAAAATAATTTTTAAAAAATAAAAATATTATTTTAATATATTTATAAATAAAAAATAATATAAAAACTATAAAGTAACATCAATCACCTCACGGGAAATTTCACTCCACTCGCTCTTGCAGCGTGTAAATGATTTCTCAAGAAAACACACCGCGCTAGATGCAAGCTGTCAAAATGAGTGGCCGTCAGACCTATACGCGTTGAAGAGGCGAATGGTTTCTGAAGCGGAAGAGGACATGAGAAATCAGCCAGAGATGGTGGCGCGGTTAACGGCCAAGGAAGCTAATTTGGTGAATAGTTTGAATTTGGAAGGACAAATGGATGATGATTTAGATAATTCGTGATTCTTTTTCCCTTTATTTTTGAACGTAAATGGCACCATGTGCTATCATGACTACTTGATTTTGTGCAATATTTCACAGTACATTTTCTTATAAATGTTTTTTTAATTGCTAACTATTTTTATATTTTACATCTCAATATAGCAGCCAAACATTTCCTTATATACAACCCTTTTCTTAGAGGCATGAGGGGAAGAATTAACTGGATCTTAGTGTTCTAAATTGAGAAAACATCTTATCTAAAAGCTTAAATTTATAAGTGAGACTCTTATAATATAATTTATATTATTTTCTAACACACCCTCTCAAGTGAAAGCTTTTTGGGTTTGAAACTTACACGGTTTCATATCACCTTGTGCTTAATTTTTATCAAATAGAATAGGGTGGTGTGATTCGAACTCGTGACCACTAGGTCAACAAAGCTCTGATACCATTTTAAAGAATTATCTCACCTAAAAATTTAAACTTGCAAGTGAAAACTCATAATATAATTTATATTATACAGGGGGAAGAGATACGAAAAAATGTGCGGATATTTTTATGCGATGGAGGTACATATAATCTTATTAACAAAACTTGGGTGGCCACATATGCACGCGTGCAATGTCGAGGGTGTACGTATTTGTGAGACAAACAAACTCAGATCATGCACCCTACATGGTATAGACAATTGCAGCTGTTTGCTTTTGCTGATGTTTGTCAAATACTTCTTACAAAATCAGAGAAAGAGGACGTCTAATCTTCTTGCATTGCTTTCTCGCTCATAAAACTACTGAATTTCACTATAATAATTATCGATATTTTTCATTTTATTTGAGACAAGGAGTACAAAAATACCTTATAAATTTATATATATAAATATATATAAACTATCATGTCTTCTCCATACATATACATACATATGTATTTGTATGTATATGTATATGTATATGTATATGTATGGAGAAGACATGATAGTTTGCTCTGCCAAATCATTTTATTAATTGATGGAGATGATCTCCGTAACCCCAACTCATATACAATAAATTCCCGTGTTCTTTATCCTTCCATGGAGTTTTTTCCTTGTAATCTTTGTCAAGTTCTGCTTTTGTTAAAATAAATCTTCATGGAGTTGTCACGAGAGAAATATAACCTCTCATTATTTTATGATATTTTACATTGTGTTTTAAAATAATATATATATTTTTTAAATTAAAAAATAGTGTTTTTAAATTGTTTTTATGTACTGATTTTAAAAATAATTTTAAAAAGGGTATTTTAATATATTTTTAAATAAAATTTTAAAAATAATTTTAAAAAGGGTATTTTAATATATTTTTAAATAAAAAACTTTAAAAACAATATGAGCACACTCCCTGAATTTGAAAACCATGATTTCACACAAAAACAAATGTTGCCGGCTAAAACTATTATATTTTTAAATATATATTTTTTAAATAATTTTTAGATTATTTCAAAAATGTATTATTTTAATATATCATACACTATAAAATATCGGGCCTTACTAGCCACGAAAGTGCTTTGAATTTATTTTTTTTTTGTCTGGCTTTGGTGGATTCGTATGAACAAGGCATGGTGGCGAAAGGTCATAAAATCTATACGGAAACTGTGGATTCGCATGGCCAGCCTATAAAGACCCAAGAATAGTCATCTCCTAAATTGACCATGTATCAAGCTCAGAAATAATTCGCCACTATTAAATTTTATATAAAAACATTTTTTTAAAAAATAAAAATCCTAATAATAAGAGAGAGATATTATAGAGAGAAGGAGAGGAGGCAGACAGAGATAAGCCATTAACTCCGCACCAGTTTTCGTCCATTGAGAAAACCTTCATTTCAGTGCCCAGTAATTAGTAGCACCATCTATCCTTGCAGTTTCTTCTCTCCTCATCTTTGTCTTTGTCAGGTAATTTATCCATTTATAACACAGAAGCAAGCAACTGGTTTATAAAAAACAAACTTGTTATATATTTAGGGAATTTAGTTAAAGTCTGTTTGGTTCTTGAATTTTGAATATAGAAAATGGAGTTCTGCATGGAGATAAAAGCCTTGAAGTCAGGTTTGCTCAGAGAACTAGGTACAAAATCAACCCAACAAGCCTTTTTTGAAGATTTCCCGGCTCTTAATACACCTGCTGTTGTTTCAAGTGATCAAGATTTCTCTGTTGATTGTTTCTTGGACTTCTCTAATGGTGAATTCAAAGATGGTTATGAGCAAGAGGAGGAGGAAGAGAAGGACTCTCTTTCTGTTTCCTCTCAAGACCCTGTTAATGATGATATTAACTACAGCAGCTTCTCTGAATCCTTTCTCACGAGTGAACTTGCTGTCCCAGTAAGTGAAGATGATTGAATTTTCGTCAATTATTGTTCCTTCTTCTGATAGTTTTTGTGCTCTTAATGAAAACCATGTTTTGTGTTTTGACAGACTGATGAAATAGCAGGGCTTGAATGGGTATCTCACTTTGTCGATGATTCTCTGTCTGATGTCTCTCTTTTGGTTCCTGCCTGTAAAGGAAAACTAGAGAACCATGCAAAGAACCGGTTTGAGCCAGAACCCAAACCTTCTCTCTCAAAAGCTACTGTTTTTTTCCCTTCACGGGTTCCCTCCAAGGCAAGAACCAAACGGCCCAGACCCACTGGTCGCACCTGGTCGGGTAGCTCGAACCAAACCGAGACACCGTCATCCTCAGCATCCTCAACCTCGTCAATGCCATGTCTTGTTTCAGCCAACTCGGTTCAAACAATTGACTCATTATCGTGGTTGAGTGAACCGCCGACGAAAAAACCAAAGAAAAGACCGGCCGCTCAAACCAGTGGGTTAATGGCGTCGCCCCAATTTCAGCGTCGGTGCAGTCATTGCCAGGTTCAGAAGACCCCACAGTGGCGAACCGGGCCGCTTGGTGCCAAAACGCTATGTAATGCATGTGGTGTTCGTTATAAATCCGGTCGACTTTTTCCGGAGTATAGACCAGCCTGCAGCCCTACCTTTTCGAGTGAGGTTCACTCGAATAGCCATCGAAAGGTGTTAGAGATGAGAAAGAAGAAGGATACGGTCGGGTCCGAATCCAGGTTGAGCCATATGGTTCCTAGTTTTTGAAGGTGTATCGGTAACATGTAGGCTTTTTCTGTACCAGAGTCGAACCCGGTTTAGTTAGTCCGGTTTTTTAAACGAAAAAACCTCTTTTAGTTAGTCCCGGTTTTATTTTTAGGTTTGAGCATCGAATGTATAATAGGAAGGGCATTGCTTAGTTCTTACCATAGCTGATAGGGAGATTCCTATCTCTAGTCTTATCCTCTCTCTTCTTTTCTCAGTGTTCCTTTTAGCTTCCCTATCTTCTTATTTTTTATTAGATATAATGAATCTGAAAGTGGGGGTGGATCCAGTCTCTGCCTATTCTTCTCTATACATTTTTCTGTAAAATTCCCATTTTATTTTTGTCAATGCCCTTTGAAAAGTTCAAAACAATCCAGCCATCACTCTTGACAATATATATATATATATATAACAAATTGAATGGATGGAGACAATTTAGGCAATAAAATACGGTGGAGTTAGATTTCAGGCCACCAAGACCATAGAGATTTGACAAATGCTGCTTTCCCGAGTGGGTGAGCAATATAAATTGTTTAGTGGTCTGCCTGCTGACTACGAGCATGCCCCTAGTGACATGACCCGGAACGAACAAGTCAAGAGTCATGCCCATTGCCCACTTTCAATATTAATATTTTTAACCAAACAAACCTTGATTTTATCGTGATGGATAAGCATGATCAATCGGTGCAACTACGTGTACAGGTTGGCCCTCCTCGGGCTGGTTGGGGTGGCGATGTTTCCATGAAAGTGAACCACCGAAGCAGCACGCATCATTCTAATACGACCCCAGTTGGCGATGATAAATTTCTATGATGTATATCTCATATGAATTTAGAATTATTATAATTTTAATTATTTATCAAGATATACAAAATATATTTTCAGGAAAATAAGGTTTATTTGTGTCCAAAAAAAAGGCATCATATTGATACATGGGACGACATTGTAATTCTCATCTTCTCTTATAGGGGAATGATGTTTTATAGGAGCATGAACATGATAGACTAAAAAAATCATGCTATTTTTAATCACGATTCCGTTTCTTATTTTGAACTCGCTAGCTTATCAACTATGCCAAGAACTCGCAGTCAAAGTGGCACAAAACAAATCATGCAAAAATTGATCACCACAACAAGTCGGAAATTCAATGAAGAAGAAATGCTGAAGCACAGTTGCAGGTGGTGCTACTGTTCATGGCTGACGGTGGTTGGTGCGGAGGAGAAGCACCTTTACTGCTTCCATTTTGGAAGAGCTCTACTGTTACGGCCGGGAAATAAATACCTCTGGTTCTGTTGTGACTGGGAATGAGCTCCAACACATAACGAATGCCTCTTGAAGGATCTCCTGAGATCTCTTCCCAGAGGCATGCTCGATTATTCCACCACAGAGCCAGCCAAAAGACAGAGAGCGGCACCACTGCTCCTGGCCAGGTTCAGCCTCAGGCGCCACCGCTGCTGGCTAGAACTGCTGACGGCGTGGAAGAGTGGCTAGAGAAAATATCTTGTCTTGCTTTGTTGAATTTGTATGTTTATTTGATTAAATGGAATGTTCAGAACATAATTGTTTTACCATAAATAACAGAGATTGTGCTTAATTAGTTTTTAAATACCGAAAATATAAATCTATTTGATTGAAGAAAATAAAGTTATTTTTATATAACATGATATAGACTTAAAATATATTTTAATGTAACAATTACAGACAAATAAATCAAACGCCACGATGAATATATTTTATCACATTCATGTTAAAAAGGACAAACTAGAGGCTTTAATTGCATGGCCATCAATTTAACGAGACATGCATTTTTCGGGCTAGAACTATTTTTATTTCGCTCGTAATTTCTCATTTTCTTTCGATGAAATTTTCTTTTAATGGGTGTTTGGCGTTGCGATGTGACTTGCGGTTGAGGTTCACCGTGGCGCTAAACATTAATTTAACCAAATGTATGTTAAATTTTAAATGGTGGGTCCCACCAAAAAACAACATCTACATCGCATTTTGAGAAACATCCGTGAGATGCTTCTCGAGCAGCGTTACACATAATAATACAGAAAAATATAGATACCCATTGTCTTCCCCAACTCGGCACCAATCACCAAGGTAGACGAGTGTTAGCTCCTCCTTGACTCTCCCCAACAGCGACCTCTTTATCTCTCTCTCTCGCCAACTCCTCGCAATAGCTCCGGCCAGCGAGCACCAACAACTCCACCGTGAGCTCCAGTACGACCGACCACCACCCAAACCTCCTTCTCCAGCTCAGGAAGGTAGCAACGAGCAACAGAGGCGAACATGCAGAGGCGAACGACAACACAACCTAACAACTTCCAATGCCCTATTCGGCCACAACAGACCATCATTTTCGATGCTACCACGACGGGAAGAACCACCTCGACCTCCTCTACTGCGTCGGTATTGGCCGTTGATCCTCTCGTCACAAGCAACCATTCACGTGAACAGTAACATCAATAATAATTCAAATGAAAATAACATTTGTAGCGCACCGTTTTATGCTTGTTTGGGTTGGGTTGGACCTGCTCTTGGCTCGACTCAAGTCCATCGAGTTGGGCCATTTTGGCCCACCTTGGCTGAGTCAACCCATTTAGTTTGGGACGAGCTCGATCCATTTTAAAAAAATATATATAAATCATATTTTTAAAAAATAAAAATTATGTAGATAGAGATTAACCCTGATGATAGTGATGTAGAACAAGTGGAAGAGGCGTAAATGCTTAAAAGAGAGCATCCAAAATTCAAAGGCAACTAAATTTCCGTAGTCCGGGCACTAAAGTCGAAATGAAGTAAAAATCACCCAGTTGATGCGTCTCTGCGTTTCTAGAGAAATATAGAGCTTTGCTGCTGATGCATATCATTTTTTGGGCAAATTCCATCATTTAGACCCTGAAATCATCGTTTTTGCCATTTTAGGAAAGTTTCATTTAATTGTAACTCTTGATTTCCAAGTCCGAATCGACTTCTGTCAATTTCGACTTACTCAAGATTTATAGCCTTTTCAATTTCAGTATTTATCTCAAATTTTCTATTTTTAGTAATTTTATTAATTAGCGTCGTTTCCTTATCCAACATGGATAGAGTTAGGGTTTCTGCTTTAAATATGGTTGTAAGTCTCTAGCTGGATCATCTTTGAATTATCGAATAAAGTTTGAACTTTTCTGAGAGTTCCTCTCATCCTAGATTTATTTACGGAATATTGACGTTGGGTGTATTCCTTGTGATTTTTTGCTACGTCAGAAAAGGAAAGGTGTGCAACTTCATTATACTCCACAACCCCATTGCATTTCAATTTATTATGGATCAGAAACTTGAAACTAGATTTTGCCTTGGAATTATATCTCCACAACATGTAGATAGAGATCTTGAAACAACACTATTTATAGATCGCAGATGTTGTTCCTGATGATACTTTACCAAATGTTGTTCATCGATCAAATAGCAAGGGATTGCAGAGGCCTTGACGTATGAATTTAATTCGTGATGGAATTGCAAGTAGTTTGATGGAAGAATAAAAATAAGTGTCTAATTTACTTGAATTATTAATTAGATTTTATTATTATGATAATTAAATCTACAATATTTAAAAAGAGTATATATGTGTGTCTTTTAAAGTAATTTCACAAGTTGACAGTAATATGAAAAGCATGGTAACCAAACACTCAAAACTGCTTTTCATTGAACCACAAACTCAACCATAGTTTTAACCAAACACTTCAATTTTAGTTTTGAACCGTAGCTAAAAACGCTTTTCATAAAACTGTTTTTTTCAACGTCAACCACAGCATCAATAGCTATGCCAAACAGGTTTTTAATCCATTGCAAGGCTTCAAGAATTTAATCATGCATGTCCATGGGCTGGGCTTAGATTTTGGGCCAATCTATAGATACCCTAAAACCCACTTTAGATCACTACTCCATGTGCTAGAAGTTTTCTCACAAAATGAGCCTGGCCAATTTCAATTCACCTGATTGGATTTTCTTACAAAACGATGATAACTTCGGTGGTACTGATTTGAAATTCGTGTTGTTTTTGTTATATATATATATATATTATTTTTTTAAAATAGTATATTAAAACAATTAAAAAATCTCGCTGCCCTATAACAAAATCTCGTAAATTCATCCCATGGTAATGTTAATTAATCTTGCTATCTTTTCGAAAAGTAACATTTAATTGAGCATTCCACGCCTTAAAAAAGTGGATTTTACTATAAAATCAAATAAATGCAGTTGTTGAAATATTTTACGAAGTAATTTCATAAGATATGTGTATTTTTTTATATATAGGAATAAGATTAGCATTACTCATAATTAAGTAACTGTTGTCGAACCAATTTTTTTTTTCTATTTTCAATTTTAAGCATCACAAATTTTTGAAAGATGAAGAGAATGAGTATTACTTCATATTCAACCAGAAACAAAAAAAATATTATAAAAATACCATAAATTTTAATTTAAAGTTTAATATATAAATAAAAATATCATTTTTTTCAAAATAATTTTGAAACACTTAAGGAAATTGTTTGTGTTAAACATTATTTTTTAAACTAGGCATAGAATATTCGTCAAGTCTAACAATTTTCTTTTGTTTAATGTTTTATTTTAATTTGCCATATAAACAAAAAATTAGTTTTTTTTCCTGAAAATAGGGACTTAATCAAACCTGATTACATGTTTGAAAATCTGTAAAAAATTCTCTTAAGAATATTTTTCATTCCAGAATAAATCAAAATATTATATTTTAATTTGCTGTCATCAGGGGACAAGGACTATGGGCTGAAAGAACATAAAATAGGAAGAAGGTAGGCAAGCGGCGGCCAATGACAGATGACAAGAGCACATCAAATCTGGAATCTCCAAATGTTCCCATGGAGTTCTATATAAATGCAGCCTGCTGTTACCCCAAGTCACATTGTGCCAGACACAACTCCATGGATTCTCTTCAATTTTCTCCCGTGCTTTTCACCTTAGTCTCTCTATTCGTCTCCATAATCTTACTGTTTCCGTTTCGTAAGAAGCTCCCGTACCCTCCTGGACCAAAAGGGTACCCGATTATCGGCAACATGGGCATGATGGACCAGCTGACCTACCGTTAGTTTTCATTTGATTTTTATTTAATTTTTTAAAGTTATTATGATTTTTTAGTCTTAACACGATAATAATAATAATTATTATTATTATTTTTTATTATTTTTGACAGTAACTGCAATGATAACTTTAGATGTTAAGACTTCGATGTTACTATTTTTATAATCGGGTTTAGTGATCTGTTTTATTATATTAAATTTTGCATATATAAATATTTTATTTTATTTTTGACCAACATATCCTATTAATTTCTTTCATCCCAACAATTATAAAAATTCTTACTCAGCTCATAACGTAGTGCGATAAGTTTTTAAATTTCAAGTCAAATTATTTTTTTTCCGGTCAATAATTTTTTCATTTATTTTATTTTTATTTTCTCTTTTGTTAATGTTTTTAAGCTTTTTTTTAGCCTTTGATTTAATTTTGTTTTCTTCCCTTATTAAAGCAATAATAATATCAATATTAAGAATAATAATAATAATAATAATAATTTTAGTTTTTGTTCCTATGTGCTTTTTATTAATATTTTATTGTTTTCTCTTAGATTTGTTGAATAATGTTTATTGTTTTGACAATAATAGTGATGATAATTTTAGAAGTTAAGACTTCGATATTACTGTTAGTATGATAAAGGATGTTAATCCCTTTCAATATATCAAACTTTATATGTTAAAATATTATATTTTAATTATAATAGCTGTAAAAATTATTTGTTCCACCTGTACTATACCCGCAACGTAGTACGGGCATTTAGCTAGTATATAGCTAGATCAGATCAATAGCATGGGTTCATGCTGATCAGGCCAAGAGAAATAGATCCAAGCTATAACCTAGGCCAATGGTGGGCGTACACCCATGTGAGTGTGTTATGTCATGTCCATGTTGGGGTGTCGAGTGCAAGGCCACCACCTCTCATGATATCAGGCGCACGCTGGAGTCCGGTTATTGGGTGTTTGATAATGTGTTTTATAAATATTTTTAAAAAAATTGATTTTTTTATTTGAAATCTATTTGTGTGAATAAATTTGACTATTTAAATATGTTATAGGCTATGAATTCTGATTTGGAAAAATTCATGCACGTGCTCTAATAGGGTGATGATTTTTTTTTTATCTAGGGTGATAAAATAATTTCAATTAAAATTGTTTTTATCAATTATTGATATTTTAAATATTAATCTACTTATAGATCCAATATTTATATAAGAATATTTACCTTAATTTTCATGAATTAAGAAAAGATTGGATTTTTTGGAAATATTGGCAAATCCCCGTGCATTTAATAAACAAGTTATTAAATCCGAAAATAGTTGCAAAATATATATTTAGGATCTTGTATGAAATGCTAAAACACCATATATATTATTTTCTTTCAGCAAGATTTTTTATATATATATTCTTAAGAAACCTGACCGTATGAAAATTTAAAATAAAATTGTATTTTTTTATTGTTTCTGTGAAAAGAAAAACAATTCATTTAATATTGAAAATGTACTCGTATAGGCTATAATTTTAAAAATTAAATATATAGAAACAAAAAAAAACAAATGCATAATTCAAAATTAATTAATTGCAAAATCATTCTCAAGATCTCAAGCTTAAAATCAAGACATTTTTATCAAATCAAAATTTCATGAACCACAAAACACTAATAATCTAAGGTCATGCTATTTTTAATCACGATTCCGTTTCTTATTTTGAACTCGCTAGCTTATCAACTATGCCAAGAACTCGCAGTCAAAGTGGCACAAAACAAATCATGCAAAAATTGATCACCACAACAAGTCGGAAATTCAATGAAGAAGAAATGCTGAAGCACAGTTGCAGGTGGTGCTACTGTTCATGGCTGACGGTGGTTGGTGCGGAGGAGAAGCACCTTTACTGCTTCCATTTTGGAAGAGCTCTACTGTTACGGCCGGGAAATAAATACCTCTGGTTCTGTTGTGACTGGGAATGAGCTCCAACACATAACGAATGCCTCTTGAAGGATCTCCTGAGATCTCTTCCCAGAGGCATGCTCGATTATTCCACCACAGAGCCAGCTAAAAGACAGAGAGCGGCACCACTGCTCCTGGCCAGGTTCAGCCTCAGGCGCCACCGCTGCTGGCTAGAACTGCTGACGGCGTGGAAGAGTGGCTAGAGAAAATATCTTGTCTTGCTTTGTTGAATTTGTATGTTTATTTGATTAAATGGAATGTTCAGAACATAATTGTTTTACCATAAATAACAGAGATTGTGCTTAATTAGTTTTTAAATACCGAAAATATAAATCTATTTGATTGAAGAAAATAAAGTTATTTTTATATAACATGATATAGACTTAAAATATATTTTAATGTAACAATTACAGACAAATAAATCAAACGCCACGATGAATATATTTTATCACATTCATGTTAAAAAGGACAAACTAGAGGCTTTAATTGCATGGCCATCAATTTAACGAGACATGCATTTTTCGGGCTAGAACTATTTTTATTTACTGCTCGTAATTTCTCATTTTCTTTACGATGAAATTTTCTTTTAATGGGTGTTTGGCGTTGCGATGTGACTTGCGGTTGAGGTTCACTGCAGCGCTAAACATTAATTTAACCAAATGTATGTTAAATTTTAAATGGTGGGTCCCACCAAAAAACAGCATCTACATCGCATTTTGAGAAACATCGTGAGATGCTTCTCGAACAGCGTTACACATAATAATACAGAAAAATATAGACACCTATTGTCTTCCCCAACTTCAGCAACCGCATCACCAGCACCAACCACCAAGGTAGACAGTGTTAGCTCCTCCTTGACTCTCCCCCAACAGCAACCTCTTTATCTCTCTCTTCTCGCCAACTCCTGCAACAGCTCCCGGTCAGCACCACCAACCACTCCACCGTGAGCTCCAGCCGCAACCAGCCACCACCCAAGCCTCCTTCTCCAACTCCGGGAAGGCAGCAACGAAGCAGTAGAGGCGAACGACAGCATAACCTGACAACTTCCAATGCCCCATTCGGCCACAACAAGACATCATTTTCGATGCCACCACGACAGAGAGAACCACCTCAGCCTCCTCTATCAGTCGGTATTGGCCGTTGATCCTCTCGTCACAAGCAACCATTCACGTGAACAGTAACATCAATAATAATTCAAATGAAAATAACATTTGTAGCGCACCGTTTTATGCTTTTTGGGTTAGGTTGGACTCGCTCTTAGCCCGACCCAAGTCCATCAGAGTTGGGCCATTTTGGCCCACCTTGGCTGAGTCAACCCATTTAGTTTGGGACAGGCTCAGTCCATTTTAAAAATATATATATAAATCATATTTAAAAAATAAAAATATGTAGATAGAGATTAACCACGATGATAGTGATGTAGAACAAGTGGAAGAGGCGTAAATGCTTAAAAGAGAGCATCCAAAATTCAAAGGCAACTAAATTTCCGTAGTCCGGGCACTAAAGTCGAAATGAAGTAAAACTCACCCAGTTGATGCGTCTCTGCGTTTCTAGAGAAATATAGAGCTTTGCTGCTGATGCATATCATTTTTTGGGCAAATTCCATCATTTAGACCCTGAAATCATCGTTTTTGCCATTTTAGGAAAGTTTCATTTAATTGTAACTCTTGATTTCCAAGTCCGAATCGACTTCTGTCAATTTCGACTTACTCAAGATTTATAGCCTTTTCAATTTCAGTATTTATCTCAAATTTTCTATTTTTAGTAATTTTATTAATTAGCGTCGTTTCCTTATCCAACATGGTTAGAGTTAGGGTTTCTGCTTTAAATATGGTTGTAAGTCTCTAGCTGGATCATCTTTGAATTATCGAATAAAGTTTGAACTTTTCTGAGAGTTCCTCTCATCCTAGATTTATTTACGGAATATTGACGTTGGGTGTATTCCTTGTGATTTTTGCTACGTCGAGAAAGGAAAGGTGTGTAACTTCATTATACTCCAAAACCCGTTGCATTTCAATTTATTATGGATCAGAAACTTGAAACTAGATTTTGCCTTGGAATTATATCTCCACAACATGTAGATAGAGATCTTGAAACAACACTATTTATAGATCGCAGATGTTGTTCCTGATGATACTTTACCAAATGTTGTTCATCGATCAAATAGCAAGGGATTGCAGAGGCCTTGACGTATGAATTTAATTCGTGATGGAATTGCAAGTAGTTTGATGGAAGAATAAAAATAAGTGTCTAATTTACTTGAATTATTAATTAGATTTTATTATTATGATAATTAAATCTACAATATTTAAAAAGAGTATATATGTGTGTCTTTTAAAGTAATTTCACAAGTTGATGATAATATGAAAAGCATGGTAACCAAACACTCAAAACTGCTTTTCATTGAACCACAAACTCAACCATAGTTTTAACCAAACACTTCAATTTTAGTTTTGAACCGCAGCTAAAAACGCTTTTCATAAAACTGTTTTTTTCAACGTCAACCACAGCATCAACAGATTATGCCAAACAGGTTTTTAATCCATTGCAAGGCTTCAAGAATTTAATCATGCATGTCCATGGGCTGGGCTTAGATTTTGGGCCAATCTATAGATACCCTAAAACCCACTTTAGATCACTACTCCATGTGCTAGAAGTTTTCTCACAAAATGAGCCTGGCCAATTTCAATTCACCTGATTGGATTTTCTTACAAAACGATGATAACTTCGGTGGTACTGATTTGAAATTCGTGTTGTTTTTGTTATATATATATTATTTTTTTAAAATAGTATATTAAAACAATTAAAAAATCTCGCTGCCCTATAACAAAATCTCGTAAATTCATCCCATGGTAATGTTAATTAATCTTGCTATCTTTTCGAAAAGTAACATTTAATTGAGCATTCCACGCCTTAAAAAAGTGGATTTTACTATAAAATCAAATAAATGCAGTTGTTGAAATATTTTACGAAGTAATTTCATAAGATATGTGTATTTTTTTATATATAGGAATAAGATTAGCATTACTCATAATTAAGTAACTGTTGTCGAACCAATTTTTTTTTTTCTATTTTCAATTTTAAGCATCACAAATTTTTGAAAGATGAAGAGAATGAGTATTACTTCATATTCAACCAGAAACAAAAAAAATATTATAAAAATACCTTAAATTTTAATTTAAAGTTAAATATATAAATAAAAAATATCATTTTTTCAAAATAATTTTGAAACACTTAAGGAAATTGTTTGTGTTAAACATTATTTTTTAAACTAGGCATAGAATATTCGTCAAGTCTAACAATTTTCTTTTGTTTAATGTTTTATTTTAATTTGCCATATAAACAAAAAATTAGTTTTTTTTCCTGAAAATAGGGACTTAATCAAACCTGATTACATGTTTGAAAATCTGTTAAAAATTCTCTTAAGAATATTTTTCATTCCAGAATAAATCAAAATATTATATTTTAATTTGCTGTCATTAGGGGACTAGGACTATGGGCTGAAAGAACATAAAATAGGAAGAAGGTAGGCAAGCGGTGGCCAATGACAGATGACAAGAGCACATCAAATCTGGAATCTCCAAATGTTCCCATGGAGCTCTATATAAATGCAGCCTGCTGTTACCCCAAGAAGTCACATTGTGCCAGACACAACCCCATGGATTCTCTTCAATTTTCTCCCGTGCTTTTCACCTTAGTCTCTCTATTCGTCTCCATAATCTTACTGTTTCCGTTTCGTAAGAAGCTCCCGTACCCTCCTGGACCAAAAGGGTACCCGATTATCGGCAACATGGGCATGATGGACCAGCTGACCCACCGTGGTTTAGCTAGGCTCTCTAAACAGTACGGTGGGCTCCTCCACCTTCAAATGGGAGGGCTTCATGTTGTGGCCGTGTCGACACCGGAAACAGCTCGTGAAGTCCTCCAGGTCCAAGATTGCCAACAGACCTGCAAATATTGCAATTGTCTACTTGACCTATGCATGATAGAGCAGACATGGCCTTCGCCAACTACGGTCCATTCTGGCGTCAAACGAGAAAAATCTGTGCCATGAAGCTATTTAGTCGAAAAAGGGCTGAATCTTGGGCCTCCGTGAGAGATGAAGTGGAATCTACAAGCAGACAGGTGCTGGAAAAAAACCGGTGAACCGGTTGACATTGGCGAGCTGGTGTTTGCATTAACGAGGAGTATAACGTATAAGGCTGCTTTCGGCTCATCTTCAAACGAAGGGCAAGAAGAGTTCATGGCGATTCTGCAAGATTTTTCAAAGCTTTTCGGAGCCTTTAATGTTGCTGATTTTTTTCCTTGGTTGGGTTGGATTCATGCACAGGATTTCAAAAGAAGGCTGGCTAGGTCAAGAAACTCTTTAGATGGGTTCATTGACACAATCATCGACGAACATATTATAACCAGGAAAAAGACCAGAGAAAGTCTCGATCCCAAAGATGAAAATGAAGAGGTAGACACGGAGATGGTGGACGAATTGCTTGCCTTTTACAGTGAAGATGCTTCAAAAAATAATTTTGACGAATCAAAGCCCGGTACCATCTAGCTCAGCAAAGATAATATCAAAGCTCTCATCATGGTAAAGAACATTTACTCCATGATATTCCCTCATTTATTTATTATTCATTATAGTGGCATAAATTTAAAGGCTAAAATCAACACGTTTTTCTTAATATTGTTTCTCTCTTTTTCTTCTTTTTTTGTCTTTATTTCCCTCATAAGAAGTAAGTACGTTCTCTAGTGATCATGCATGGCATCATTTTTATCTTTCGATCTTAGCCCATAAAGATTCTTGGAAAATTAATACATGCTTTGATGTGAACAAATTAATGGCTATTTCTTAGTGATGATACTTGTATTGTGATTCTTTCATGAAACTCTCATATTTTAAGATTAAAATAAATTAATTAATTTCGAAAAATAGCATGCAGGTGAAATATGTTGATGTTTACGTTCCCATGTTTTGCACCTAACCCGTGGACCAATGAATTTGAGTTATTGGCAGATCTGATATTATATAAACTCATTCCATGTAAAAGAAGTTAAATGGTAAAAGCATTCCGAATATGGAGTTCAAGAAAGCTAGTTTTAAACGTATACACATGTACTTTGCCTCTACAGGATGTGATGTTTGGTGGAACTGAAACTGTGGCATCAGCAATAGAATGGGCAATTGCAGAGTTACTAAAGAGCCCAGAAGACCTCAACAAAGACCAGCAAGAACTTGCAGACGTGGTCGGCTTGAATCGGAAAGTCCATGAATCGGACCTCGAGAAACTTACCTGCCTCAAATGTGCAATGAAAGAAGCCTTACGTCTTCACCCTCCAGTTCCTCTCCTCCTCCACATGAAGCGGCCGGCTGAAGATAGTGTCCTTAATGGGTACAGAGTCCCGGCAAGATCGCGTGTAATGATCAATGCATGGGCTATCGGGCGTGACCCCAATGCATGGGAAGACCCGGATAACTTTAAACCCGGCAGGTTCTTAGATGGTAAAGCACCAGATTTTAAAGGGATATTGGATTTTGAGTTTCTTGCATTTGGGTCGGGTCGGAGTTCTTGCCCAGGCATGCAACTCGGGTTGTACGCCTTGAAGATGGCCGTGGCACACCTGACATTGCCCGAGAATACATCTGCAGCACTTGCTATGCTGCTGACCTACAGTTAAAAAAAGCACCAAAGCGGTGCGAGTGTTATTTAAAAAAAAAATCTAAGATTTGCTTTTAAACAAACTTTACTTTACTTTACTTTTAATGATGATATAATTTTTTTATAATGTGCTAATGCAAGGTTAAAATACCGGATTATCTTGGACATTATACGATCAAATTTCATCTTCTAAAAATATATTTTATGAGTTCATGTGAATAAATAAAACTCTAGTTGTCTCAAGTTTTTACAAAAAATATATATCCTAACTCAAACTCGAAATCTAGCATATAGAAACTCGAAATCTAGTATATAGAAAGGGTCATTTATCTCTTACAACACCCCAACCCAAAGAGTAACTTATAAATTATTGTTATTATTGGTTGGAAGGTAAGCAAATAATTAGCTCTTTCAGTTTTTTAATATAATTTAATTACTGTGTGTTTTTAGTATAATCTGTTTGTCCTGTGTGTTTTTTTTTTATTATTATTCTCTGGCTTCAACTAATCCACCAACATAACAGTCGAAAATTCACAAGCTCATAGGCCCTACTCTCACCTCTGTGTTGGTTGAAACAGATATACCATGAAAACCCAATAAGAATATCGCACACATGACGTGCCCATCGTGTAAGGGGCGGGCACACCTGTGATAGGCTGATTCTATTGTTATTGGACGACGAAGAGAATGGAACGACAGTCATTCATGTATTAAAAATTCAGATCAGTCAGTCGCTAGCACAATTTATCGATATATCAAATAATATAATTTTTTTTAAAAAAATATATACTTTTTTATAATCGGGGTCTCTGGATTAGCTTAAACACACCATGACTAATTCTCGTATCCTTTTTTTATAATCAAGGTGTATGGGTCAGCTGATGCGCATCACAAGTTCTATAAGTACGTATATATCCTCTATAAGATAAAATCCAAGAGGTGGTTATAGGGGTGTATTGGTAATTTATCAATTTTTAATTATATTTGCTATCGCAATGTTATGGGCGCGTCTTCGGGTGTGACGTCAATTTCAGAACTCATGCGCATTTCAAATGGAGCGTGCGACGGCGTAGAACTTCTAAAAATATATATTAGTTTTCTATATATTCATTTTATTATGTAAAATTTGTTAAAATAATGTCATGGTATCAAAGGTATTTTCAATCTCTTCCATTGATGTGCATAGTACAATAATCATAATACCCTCAAATAAGATAAAAACCAAAAACTATCACTGAGGGTGTCCCAAACTTTTTTTATTTTTTTAGCGCACAATAAAATAACTTTTGTAGCCTCAAATAAGACAAAATGGAAGAATTACCTGCGGTAGTATTTCAAACATTTCACATTTAACTATGCATGTATAAGAAAGAGTTTCACTCTCATTTTATACCATAAAAGCCAAACTTAGTATGTTTTTTTTTTAACGCGAGTTGCATTTAATACAAATAAAAATGACAATAAAAAATAAAAATCTAAACTAAGAGCAAAGGTGTATGGATACAAACAAAAAAAATTAAAACTATCTTATAGGACAAAAAAATCAAGGGATCTAAACAAAACTAAAAAATAAAAACCAAAATACAATATAAAAAATTATATGTATTAAAACTAGATAAAAAAAATATTTAATCCCTGGAGTAGACCACGGGTTTGTGCTCGTATATCTAAATAAAAATTACAAAACAAAGGTAGTCAAAAAGCATGCAATTGCACTGTGATGAATGCAAAATGTGTTTTGTCCGGAGAAGGTGAAGAGATAACGGACTCGAAAGGAAGAAGAATAACTTTACTGACAGGCTAGAAAATGGTTTCAATCAACGGCTCACCATAGCAATCAAATACACACATAATGAGACATACCATATTCTGCTTTTGCCCTTGACTTTGCGACCATTTTTTATTTTTTACTTCTATAATAGATAAAATTGCCTTCTATAAATATAATTTTTTTCCTATAAATCTGATTTTTTATCCAATCCGAGTTTGTATATCCTTTAATATCTTGGACCTCCTTTTTAGAAAATAGAAGTTCTCTTTTTAGTGCAATTTTTACCTTAAGATCCGATATTGACAACTTTCATATTTATATATATTTAGTTATATAAATATTAAATTTAATTGTAGATAATCTAAGTAAAGTTGTCAATTTTTTTTTGTTAGCCCCCCCACCCACCCACACCAAATAATATTAGATATGAAATATTATAAATAAAAATATCATTATTTTTTTAAAAAAAATAAACTTAAACAAAAGAGCATAGAATTAAAAATTGAAGCCAAAATGTTTTTAATTTTATTAGATTTATTCATCAGATTATTATATTAAATGTATTTAAAAATATTGTTTTCTTTTTTAAATCCTAGGTCTCTCTCTCTCTCTCTCTCTCTCTCTATATATATATATATATATATATATATATATATATATATTTAGACAATAATATTTAATAAATATCAAAACATATAATTAGTCTCATATTCTTTAATTCGTGTGTGTATATATATACATAATTAACTCAACATATTGTCAATAATATCTTTAATTTAAAGGAAAAAATTGAAGTAAATCTAAACATTGGAATTAATTAATTTAACACAAAACCATAAATTAAAAGATTCGGGATCGAAATGAAACTGAAATCTATAATTAACTTGTATAAAAGGATAAAATTGAAAGAAATCAAACTTTGATACCCAAAATATTAAAAATTTATAATAAATTTGCATGGAAGGATGAAATTGAATCAATTAAAAATTTGATACAAAAAATATTAAGGATTTCAGCCCAATCTGCAAAATTAAAAGATTATGGACCTAATTGCAACTACAATATATAATAAATTTCAATTGAAGGATAAAATTGAAACAAATCAAAACCTATATAATAGCAATAAGGGCAAAAAAAATCCAATTACAACATTCAGGGACTGAAAGGGAATTTGTTGAAAAACAGTTTCATTGAAATCAGCTTGCACAGGAGGAAAGGGAAATGAGGAGTGAAATTTCAAACGACCATTGACACGTCTACGGACACCGTATCGGAACACACTCCGCATCATATGGAAGATCACAGGCATGGAAATCATTCTAGATGTTGGTTGGGTGTTTTCGGAAGCTGGAGTAAGCCACACGCACCGTCCGAAAGACACGTAGCTGCGAAAACGGACAGTGTGTACGGAGACGCGCCAACAGTACATCGCCGAGAAATAAAAATAATAATGGCTAATTACCGGAGCGCCCCTCCATGCAACGCCTGTTTTTTGTCCTTTTCAAGGGATAAAATCGTTATTGCATTGTGCAAGATTTATAAAAAAATTAAAAAACCGGTTGGACAAACTGGACTGGGTCGTACCGAAAATAGTCAATTACCGTCGAGCCCCTGAAACCGACGACATTTTTTTTTCTTTTTAGGGTTTTTTTTAATACAATGTTCATAGGAGAAAAAAAGTTGGACATGCGCCCGCAATGCACAGAGCCAAATGTCCAATGAACAGTGACTATGAGTCACAATGAATAGTGAAAAAACAATAAAACACCGATGTGTTTTAGGTTTTTTGATAATTGTTTTCTTTCATTTTATCATTATATCACATGTGGTAGTTTTAAATTGTTTGTGTTGTATATTTTACTTGGTTATTTTTTTGTAGTTATCTTCCAGCATGACAATTCTTTATTGAAATTATTTTTCTCTTAAAAATTCATCATCTGACATTTGATTATTAAGCTTGTAACTTCATTGTTGGTTGCACTTTCTTCTATGTTGAGTTTTCTCATATCATTCCTAGATAATAGGTTCGTTAAGTTATTCATGGTTATTTTTTTTTTAGTAGATTTTCTTATGATTTTTTTTTTAATTTTATATTTCGGTTAAATTATTGGTCATTAAAATATGTTTTTTTTTCTTAACTTCTCTTTTTGTTAGGATATAAATGCTAGTCAAGTTAACCGTCATTAACTTGTAATATCCTACTCAATATTTTTTTATTTAACTTTGTTCTTTTCCCTAGATTTTTCTTTTGGAAGTATATTTTTTCTTATCTCGATCTCATGTTGTGAATGGCAAGTTAGTCGAGTAAACCTGGATTGACTCGGTTTTTTTCTTACTATTTTATCAAATTTCAACATATGCATCAAATAATTTTCGTTTATGTTTTGTTATTTTTTTCGTTTAAGTTTTTTTATTTTATTATTTTAAGAGTGAACTAGTCAAGTTAACCAAAGTCAGTTTGCATTTCTTTTTCCGATGTTTCTTTATTTAACTTGGTTTTTTTTATTAGGTATTTCTTGTAGAAGTTTTTTATATTACGATCTCATGTTGTAAGAGTTATTCGAGTTAACCTGAATTGAGTTTTTTTTTTTGGTTTTTTTTTTTTATAAATTTATTTTTGATTTTATCATTTTACATTAATTAAATTAATTACCCTTGAGCTTTAATATATTTCTCACTTTTCTTTTTGTTTGGTTATTATAAGAGTAGATTGATAAAGTTAACTCAGGTTAATTTGAAAGTTTTTTTATGTTTTCCTTCATTGAACTTTAATTTTTTAAATGGAATCAAAACCAGGGGGGGGATGAAACCTTGCGGATTCCCATGGGAAAACCAATATATATGATATAACCAACCAACAAGGTAATCCCTATGACTAGCAAACAATGCTTGTGCTGTTAGATTTTGTTGTGCTGACAGTGTCTATGAAAAAATGGAAATTTATAATCTTGTAAGATTTTGCAAGGAAAAGTCGAATCACTACAACAAGATTCGGACTGTTGCAATTCCAACAGCACATATGGAGACGAGGGTACCTATGCAGTATTTAATCACGTCGTATTTTGCTGCTTCCAAGTGGGCTCTCAATGCATGAATCTCCTGCAAACAAAGCCAAATGTTTCAAATGGAACCAAGTTTTCATGCCATTACATAAAATGCTAGAAAACAGATATTGTTTTCAATTGAAATCACTACGCTCACCCGGTCAAGCTTGTTTGTGAGATTGTTGGTTTCTGCATTCTGATTAGCTAGCTCATCACGGATGCGCCTGCACTTAGTTAAAGCATACAATATGAAGCAGTTGAAAAGTGACGAATCTGGGGTAGCAATGAGAACGGCATGGATATCCAGGTCAGAGCAAAAGAAAATCCCTTGGATCAGCTTGTTATAAATAATGTTTTATAACAGTTTTTTTAATTTCATTTTGTATGATAAAAATACAAGAAACTAAAATTCAGTCACCTGTTTTTGGTCTCTTACTCTCTCTTCTGTTGCATGTATGTAACTAAAGTCTAACAAATCAAAGCAGCAAGGACCCTATTAAAATAGCCTAACCAAATAACCTCTATATTTGGGTACTTGCAGTTCAAAATGGAGGAAAGAATTAAGCACAGAAAATTTTTACTTTGAGGATTCTCATTACTAATCCACAGACTGAATATTTAGACTTAATTGCTGGTTTGGTAGATTAGTAACAAAGTCAATTTTCCTTACCCTCTTTCAAGATTCAAATCCAAACGCTGTCCAGCAGTGACCTTATCAATTTCATACCTGTAAATATAAAAACATTCAACAGTGAGCATCAACATTAAAAAAACCAATCATGCATCTGGCAGAAAACCGCTAACACAAACCTCAGTTCACTGCGCATTTTCTCTATGTCACCTCGTAATTTTTCAATCTCACTTTGCAACATAGAAAAATGATGCCCCTGCATTATGCAAAATTGTTCATAAATAATCAACACAGCAAACACCAGGGATGACCGCACTAAGATCATCTAGTTTTCCGAAGTCAAGGATTTACTAAAGAGATCTATAAAATTGCATTTTATGCTCCTGATTACTTTGAGAAGCACAAGATTTATATATGCAAGAATACATACTTATGGAGTACCTCATAAATAGCACTTGAATACTTGCTTACTCTATAACATGCCGCATCTCACTCTCTCCTCCCTCATAGAGTGACTAACCTAGATAAACATGGCTTCAGAAAGGCTTGAAAAGTTCTTCCACAGTAATCACTGAGTGATCTAAACAGTCAATTCTATTTCCAACAGCATCCAAATTGTTTTAAGAATAGCCATTTTTTCCAGATAAAAATGTGTTCTTCCAGCCTCAACTCATAGAAAGTGCTCCTGCAACTGCATCCGAATATATGTGTGAAAAAGATATCCTACATATTTTTAATATTGTTAAAATCTCTTTGATCAACCATCAAAGGAAAACATCCACACGCTACTTGCCATTGAGTATTGTTCAAGATCACATAATTACATCCATGAATCTATCAAAAAAATTATAAGCATAAAAGGAGAAAACAAACAATAAGCTATTGTTTGAACAGTAATCCTGAACGCAAACTCTTTGATAAGTGAAAGAACTAAAACACTAGGAATATCCTAAACCTAATAATACAGCAATAGAAAACCCTGGAAATAAACACACAAAGGGACATTATATCGAATAGTAATCGAAGAAAATCACAGTACCTGAGAGCTCTGTACTTCAGATTTAAATTTCGACAGGTTTGATTCCTGAATCATTTCACTCTACCAAAATTCCAAAAATTAAAATACGCATCAAAATCAATAGTAAAAAGAAGTAAGAATATCAAACACTTGGCCCGCAGGAAAAATCAAACTCGAAAAGAATCGCTACCTTCTGCATTTCAGCCTTGGAAACAAAAGAATGAGCCACATTCTCCAAACTATCATTCAACACTTCAGTAATCGCAGCCGTTATCGCCTCCGCTTGCTTCGACGGCATGCCTTGAGCTTCCAATCCTCTCACCTTCAAGACAGCAAAAAGTCAGCCATCATTTTTCCACATAATGAAACTTCAAAAATTGAAGTCGAATTTTTACCAGTGCTAACGTATCAACGAGAAATGCGCGGTTATTGTTAGGTTTAACGAGCTGCGAAATCTGGCGGTAATCAAATCTGTTCGACGAAGAACAAGACGTGTTAATCGCTCGACACTTTGCAAAGAGAATCACGGAATTAACGCCAGATTTAACCACTCGATTGCAAAGAGCCATTAAATTTTCTGTTCAAATCTATTTACAAAAAAAAAAAAAGGCAAAGCATTAGAGTTTATTCTGTTTGTTTGTTTGTTTGTTTGGATCTAAGGAGAGTTAGATGAAAAAATGGAGGGGGGGAGGGATTTGGGGTGATTATTATGGTATAAAAGCGAGGAAGAAAAGAGGACTCTGCAACGACGTTTTATTTATTTATTTATTTATTCATGTGTTGCTCCCTTGCTTGTTGAGAATGTTGCCTTTGCTTTTATGGGTTCCTTTTATTACCACGTGCTCATTTTCCTGCTTTGTATTTTTAATTTGTATATTTTCGTTGAGATTTTGTTTGTGTCGTTACCAATCCAAAAGAGAGGCGAATGAGTTACTTTGGACGTGGAAAGAAAGCCCGACGAGCTAACTATGTGGTGAAGCCATAGATCAAATATTTGCTTGCTCACTCTAAGTGACGTTGGAGGGGTGGGTGTTTTAAAAAAACAACTTTTTTAGAAAATATTAAAGAATATTTTTTATAATTTTTAATAATAATAAAAACTG